>JAECUM010028282.1:0-40709 GCA_016617855.1 Megalonaias nervosa | reverse complement strand
TTGCAGTCAAACATTGCTTTACTTTTATGCTGAGTCCTGTATCCATTTTAACTCAAAGTGACAAATGTTGTTTAATACAATTTTCCAGGTGTACGAGGATGGTGAAGCTATTGCGATGAACGGTGAGGAATCGACGGAACAACAACTGTCCTTTGGTGACGATAATAACGAATACGATAACATTGATTTATAATTTCTAGCATTTTCATTAATTGAAATATACATTAGAAAGTTATTACGATCTTGCTCGTTGTGACTGTTCTATTTTACATTTGCAAAAAATATTTATCACGTAAAACGATGCCTTTTGTCAACTATAAGGGGCAATTCCTGAAAGAAAACGTTCCAAAGAAAATAAAAAAAGCTGCGTTGAGGGAAACCAAACAAGTGATGCTGGAATTGACAAATAGATACTTATTTTTCTATTTATGTTTTCTTTCACAATGTGACAATATGAATCGTGTATGCAAAATTTAGTAACTATTTCATATTGATGTTGGAGAACATGTCGACCTTTTCTTAACTCGAATTGTACACGAGGAGCCACGGAATAAACATAATCCTTAATCGGTTTTTACTCCCTATTCTCATAGTTTTTTTTCTGATTGTCATCATAACTAGAGTTCAGCCTATGTTTTCGCAATTTAAGCATATTAGTTCAGAACCTTCTTCAATCATTGTACTTATTGATTACAACCATCTTACTTTCATTTGCAAACAAAAAACAAAAATCAGAGATCGCTCATTTGGAGTCTGATGTTGCAGGAATACAATATTGACATTAGACACAGAAGGGAAAAGATAATAAGATTGCATATTCACTGTCACCTGTGTAGACGCATTGTATTGTTTTCAGTATCTTGGCATGTCATTTTAATTATGATAGTGTCATAGCTATTTTTGACTGATATGCGAAAGAAAGTTTTATTGTACAAATCTTTCATTTCCTCTAATACGTGATGTTTTATGTATGTATGTATGTATATATGTACGTATGTATATATGTGTGTATGTATGTATGTATGTATGTATGTATGTATGTATGTATGTATGTATATATGTATTGTTACGTATATGCAATTTAAATATTTGTTTGTTAGTTTTCAAATTTTTTTATTTTATTTTCTTGCATTATATGTTACTGTAATGATGGTTTTGTCTGTGGGATTTGAAATTTTGTTACAAATTCAGTTCAGTTTTGACTGTTTTTCTTATTTTCACAGTAAACAAAGTCATGATTGCAACATTGACGTTTTAGCTGACCTAGTTCTGACCTTGGTTCAGAATTGGTAAACAGAGTGAAAATCACTGGTCGTAATCAATGTCATATTGGCTTGCGTGTCAGATCTGTTGTAAAAAACGTTTCTTTATATCTTTGTTATTGAATCTTATAGTATGATTCGTTTCCATCCATGGCGTACTCGTCAGTTGGCCTATGGTCTTACTTCGCCATTCTAAGTAAGTGATCACGTGACACATCACGAGCTATTCTATGTGCTACTAGTCTTGTAGCTAAGAGATCACGTGACCTGTCACGAGTGTCAAAACCTTGTATCAGTTGGGCTTATTAACCAAGGTTATTATAGATTTAATTTAGTCGTAATTTCTCACCTTCAGGGCTCAGAGGTGTTTCTGTTGTTGCCAAATTTGAATTGAGGTTTTATTTAAAATAATGTATTTTCCCTGGAGTCTTTACCGTGTTCATTAAAATTCCTATACAAAGACATTTATTGGAAATTATTCAGAATTCTAAAGCCGGATTATTATTATTCTTGGATTCAAAAAGGAACTGTTGACACGTCAAAAAAAAAGAAAAAAAAGAAGAGAATATAGAAGACGTCATCGCTTTTCATCTTGGGACTTCGTTGGGATTCAAACTTTTATTCATTTAGAACTTTTTAGTGATAGGATTTATATTTTTTAAATTATAGGATTAACTTTTGGATTAGATTCACAAACCGTTAAGTCCTTTTTTATATTTTTACCTTGTTTTCTAGGGAAATAAATTATTCTGTTTAATTTACAAAGCTTGTTGGCTTCACTCTTTTCTTTGTTACTTTGTACGAGCCTAGACACGTAACATTATGTATGTATGTATGTATGTATGTATGTATGTATGTATATATATATATATATATATATATATATATAGAGAGAGAGAGAGAGTATATATAGAGTATATATAGTTATATATATATATATATATATATATATATATATATATATATATGTTATGTTGTTATATATATATATATATATATATATATATATATAATGTTTAATGTTTTTCCATGACTATAGATTGTAAAGGTAATTTTTAATCTAATTATTAAATAGATAATTTTAATCTATGATTGTTGGTGTAACTTTCAGATCGTATTTGTAAACATATGTACATGGCCTGTGTACATTAGAAGGTTCTAGAATTATATTGTGTTTAGGAATATAATGGTATAAAGACCCACATGCTGATCATTTTAATGTCTTACTTTTATGTAAGGTATGTGGTGTGCAAAACTATCCACATCTTCTGATCATTCATTGCGGAATCAGTTCATGATAATTTGAGAGTAATTATTTATGCAAATTATACATTGGAGGTACAAAGTGCTCATTGACATTTCAGTCAAAATCAGTATATTAAAATTATTATGAATGTATTCAAGGACATTATGTCTTATATTATTGTGATATATCAAACATCTTCACACATTAATTTATTCAAGGTTATTGGTACATCAGAATATTCATGAGCGGAATTCATTTGAAACTCTCTATACTTGTAGATTTGTGCTATAACTGTTAGGATAAATTGGTGTTAAGTCATAACACCAAACCTTCCTTTTACATTTGGACTTTTCATTTTAGACAATGCAATATTGTTTTATAAATTTTAGAAAACGGGCTCGTTTTGCTCTTTCTGTTACTTAGTTTAATACGATAGAGTCGTAGTAGCGAAGAATGTTGCATTTGTTTGTTGTTTAATGAAAGCTGAACGAAGTAGAATATGCTGCTTTCTGGATCATGCAGACGCTTTTTTTGGTTACTTCATCTACGTCAGCTTGTGTAGCTTAGTGATAAGCAACAAACAGCTGGTCAAGCAATGATAAGATTTATTAAACTTAGATGACTTATTTTGTTGACAAAATGTGATATAGGTTTATTAATTGTGCTAAAAGTAGAATAGTGTTAATCCATTTTCTTAAATAGAAGATTATTAATTGTAGTTTGATAGTTTGATGTTAACTTCATACTCTAATATCGAATAAATTCGTCTTCGTCTCACTCGTTCTTTGGACTGAAGTAGATACATATGAGCCAGGTAACATGCTGCAAAATCACAGACACATCCTTGTACCTAACAGCTGCTTGTCTTTCATAACAGATCGCTGACTGAAAACTGTTAGGACATAAGGGTCGGTGAATACTTGAAAAATCTATTGTGCGCAGTAATACAAAAAATGTTGAAGTAAACAACCTGCAATTATACCTAAAAGGTTTCCCTTTTACCTTGCTTTGTTGCGGTGACTTTCTATGAACATTCTAGTATATGCATGTAGTACATAATGTCTAAATGGAAATAATTGGTTTCAAATCTTACGAAGAGTGGGCCTGACGCGTGCTACATGGTACGATCGTTACCACTATGCTTCGCGTATGCAAATAAATAATTCAAAACTTTTCCTCCTACATATTAGGTAACATCATCACGTTTGCAGTGAAAAGATAGCATAAAATGTAATATGCATAGAACGTAATGCAGTCATCAAAGATAACGTTTTTCACCAGGTGGCGCTTTACCACCAAAGTAAATCAATGTGAAAGTGGTGTTACCTTTCCCATGCGAGGGGTATGAGAAATGTCCAGGAAGCATTTTGGAACATTGTGGTATATGTTAATTTTCTTTTTCACCATTTTATTAAGGAAAGATGTCATCGCGGACAGTGGACAGAATGACCGAGATCTTGCCTGGTATGGAAGAAAAATATTATCTGAATTTGCAGTTGTGATGTGCCAGGCAGCTGTTTATCGCTTTGTGCGATTTATTATCCATCGCATCATGACCACAGAACGATCGATATTTAATTAATGGAATACATAACTGGTTTCTTAGGGACGTTCTTTAATGGTATATTGTGAAATTTTTGTTACATCCCCTCCCCCCCCAAAAAAAAAAAATCTGTGATTTTTAAGACAAATGTGCGCATCCTTAAAGAAGCTCTTTATTCACTACAAGCTATTTCAGAATGAGCCACAAGCAAGGATGAAACAGAGTCACAACCCCAGAGACTTATATTGCGAATTGTACACTAGGTTACCTACCTACACCAATGCACCATTAATTCAGCAAACACTGAGTATTTGAAAAGTAAGCAAATTCGCTTTCTCTGCGACATACAATATTTTTGTGTATGTACTACATGACATTTTGTGATCATATATCAATCAAATAATTGCTATGAAATCAAGCTTGTGAACTAGCTACAATGCTTCAAATATAGCTGAAATACTGTATTTTTACCAAGTCACTAATTTTACTCAGTCTCTAATGATTTTTCCTACATTTACACACAATATTTAAATTTACCATTTTCTAGATGAACTTATAAGTCAAGAAGACATATTACATTATTACCAGTTCCGCTGAAAAAATTGAATCCTTTTCTTGCTCTCTAAAGCTCTACGTATTCAAGTTGGAATCCTGTGCTAATGTTGTTGAGCTGGCTACCCGTATCTTATGACACATGAAGAATATCTGCATAAAGCTGATTCACGCGAACATAAGCATTCCAAGCTACATCTTCGAATAACTGATAGACCACCAGATCAAATATGATTCACGTTTGATCAGAAAGTTTAAACATGCTCGAAGAGCTAAGAGGCGAGTAAGCTCATTATTTATTAAAGTATGTTCCTCATAGAATACTTACACGATCACATTAACGATAGGATTATAAGCCCTACTATCTCCAGAATCTACGCCTCCCAAAGAAGAAGATTCGCTTTCCGTCTATAATATATAGACAAAAGGGTAATAACTCTGACCCATAACTTATCCTTGCAGCCTACAGGTTACGCTAGTTGACAACTTAGGGGAGCATCGTGGAATGGGATGCTAGCATTACAGGGAGGGTATGGAATGCATTATGTAATGTGATTAGGCAAGTATTCTCGGAGAAACGTAATTTGCTCAAAAGTTTAATTTTCTCTTGTGAATACATCCCGATCATATTAACGTTACGAGATTAGTTATCCACCTTAACCTCTAAGGGAAGAATATTGGGATCCATATATGAAGGCTAAACTAATCCCCTAATAGCGATCAGCACAAATGGAGGCGAGGTGGATTATGCCTAGAGGGAAGAAATAATGAGATATTTTTACCACATAAAACATTCGGGCGAAACCACCGAACCGTATTCGTACGGAGGTTATGCTGATATCAGTTGGGTCTGGTAGCCGCGTGTTCTACTGAGACTGGATCTACCATATCCAGGGTGTGTCGTTGCAGAGGAAAGTCTCACAGATGAAAACACTGGAAGATTCATTATGCATGCCATCTGACTGTCTGAATGTCGCTATTGCGTTGAGTGCACCAACGGCGAAATTCCCTGACCAATCTGCATAGTTGCGGCTATTTGGTACCTCCCTCTTTGAGGACATATGTCACCACCACCTAGTTGTCTGGCACGATGAGACCGACCTTGCCCACGTTCGCTCCCAATTGGAAACTGTTTGATCATAGCTTTCAAGAGATTGACTTGGAAACCTATGTCTTCCCAACTCCACCAGTCTTTGACAATGTCCACCTCCGGAAACAGATTGGCTCCCCAACCAAATGTGCTTTTGTCTGTGCATACTGTCGCATCTGGTGATGGATATTTGAGTGGTATACCTGCCGAGATCCAGCCGTGATTGCGTCACTGGACAAGGACTGATAGAATCTCGCTGGTTACGCTGATCATATAATTGAGCGCCATTGAAAATTGGCGCCACTGAGGGAACAAGACCGTCTGTAAAAAGTCCATGTACAGCTGACGCAGCTGGGTAAGATCCTTTACTGCAAAGAATAATTTGTGGAGCAGCAGAAGTTCTAGGGCCGTACCCGAGGGTGGGGAAGACGCGCCAAGTAAGCGTTAGTGGAAATTCAGTACACAGATAAACGAACTGTTGAGATGGGTAAAGGTTGGGTTTTTTCCAAAAGATCAGAAAACCTAGGAAACGATAAATGAGATGGTTATGTTCTTAGACTATAATATAACTTACCATATGTTTATGGAAAAAGTCTTACAAATATGCCGCTGTGGAAGTAGATGATGGGGCAGGGAGACGATGGAATGGAGTGGTTTCGTGAAAGCACAAGGATTTATATTCACGCTGAAAATGAGAGCGCGAAATGAATAGCAAGTTCCTGGGTACGAGAACCCTTGTAATATCCGTGAGGATGGGTGGGAACCTGGAAATATGCGTCTGTCAGATCATAACGGATCGCAAATTTGCGCGGACAGATGTAAATTCCGACTAATCTGGTCTTCTCTATCTTGAATATTGGTGGACAGATAAATTGATTTAAATGACTGAGGCTGATGATTGGTCTGAGTTTGCCATTGTGCTCCCCTACCAGAATAAGCTCAGAGTAAAAGACCGGAGATTGTGGATTCCGAACAATCTCCACCTCCTGCTTCTTGATAAGTGCCATCTTTTGGTAGTACGTCCTATTTTGGTAGGGAGGAAAAAAGGAGAGGGGATGGCATAACGAGGTCAATATTCCCTCTGATACAATTTGGATCACCTACCCAACTTGCAGGAATAAATCGATCTAATGTTGTTCGAAAAACAAGCAAACAAGAGCCTGGTGCCTACTGGATAGTTGTTTGCGGGCGGTTGAGAACACTAGTCAACTGCGACACAGGAACGCGGGGTGGGTGGGGGTGGGTGGGGGTTGGTGGGGGTGGAATTGTTTTCCTACACCTACGAAATTACAGTTTCCGAGGGAGATGGCGATCAGAGTTCGTCAACACCCCACACATTTTGTATATAGCCTTCCTTCAATGGAACCACCAAGGACGGTCACTCACGTCGTGATCAAGATCTACATCCGTATATTGCATATCTGAAGGTATAGATCAGTATTACGTATCAGCTCGTTTAAAGTAACATAAAAAAAAGAGTGACGACAACAAGATTTGTAAATTTTAACAAAAATAATTTATTTCCCTAGAAAACACGGTGAAAAGGTAAAAATATGAAATAGGACTTAAGATTTGCAAAGAAAATCCAAAAAGTTGTCCTAAAATTGTGAAAAACACATAAGTTCTGTAAATAAACAGTTCTAATTGAAGTAGTCTGAATCTCAATTCCGTTCCAAGATGGCGGATGCTGACGTCAGACGAAGGTTTTACACAAGTGTCCAGAATTTTCACTGTGAGTCACAATTTGTACTTCTCTGTTCCAATTTAAAATTAATTTCACTAAATGTCTTTGTCCAAAGCCAGTTGTATAGTTCTCCAGGGAAAATATTTATTATTTAAAAAGTAGATGAAGTGCAGCTCTAATCAATAACAAAACACATGTCGTTCTACAGTAGTTCTACAGACGTACGAACGAACAACTCTTTCCAGCACAAAAGAATACCTTCTTCTCAAGGTATTAGAAACTCTATAAGATGTTAAAATGTGACTCCCTCTATGGTGTTAAAATATGACTCTAGAATATTTCGCAGGTACCTGAGTATTTAAAGCGAACTAAAACGTCATTCCATGTACACGCACGAAGAACACATGGCGATTTCGAAATCTCGCCATCGCAGTATAGAATGTCAACAAGTTTTATTAGAAATGACCGTGGTCACAACCAATCATTTACATAGCTTTTGGCAACTGTTTACTTGAAACGACAAACCGACATGCAAAAATGGTGCTTACGCGAGGCACATGTATGTTCTAAATAAACACGATGTTTCTATCAAAATGTCAGACCCTGTGAACATAATCATCATCACAATAATAATTATATTTAATGATATAAAAATGAAATAGAAAGAATTAAAATTTTAACACACATGTAATTAAACTACATGGTCGTAACACCAGGTACTGTTGTCTTTTCTAAGGCTGTCACGGTTCCGTTACAGAGGGTAAGCCACGAGTAAATGGCTATTCATATCACTAGAATGTGTCGAATCGGTACGGACGGCTTGTCGAAATCAAAATCTGTGGGTATTGGCGTCGGTCGTTTGGATGGTAATGTTGACGGTGGTATTACCAGCGAAGTGGTAATTATAGGTTAACGGACGGGTCTATCCATAAGATCACAGGCGAATCCAAAGTTCTACGGCTTTATCATATTTTTCTTGGTTTCTCCGTTAACGTTACATTATCAGAATCATTCATTAATATGCGATACTGAACACCTTAATAATGCACACATGAGAATACAAATAGCATGGTGTATTATGAACTACTTTGGAAATAAGCAGTGTACACTTGTGTAGTCGACCTTAGGTTTCAATTTTTTAGATTTGTTTGTGGATAAAGTAAAAAGCAGCTGTTTTGAAAGTATAGATGAAAACGTGAGCAATGTGGAAGTGTTTACTGAGTCACAAATGAGTCTTTCAAACAAGCAAATGATTGAACGTGTTATTTGCAATGTCCACAAGAAGCGCTTGAGACACTGTATTGAAAATATCACTCTGATCATTTAAACAGTTATCTACAAGAAATGTTCGCAACCTTTCGTTAATGGAATGGTTCATACCATGAACAGTGCTTTCTTGTGTATATAAAAATAGCATCAAAAATGATACCGAGGGCAGGGGCTATTGCATATCTATCCGACACGTACCATTTAATAAGTGAAAGTACTAACTTCGTGGGAAAAAATGATATTACTTTTTCGTAGAAAAGTAAGGGCCTCAGAGACAATAAGCGGAGATGACGTAGAATTCTTATTTCCTACAGCTGAATAGATTGTCACACACCAGATGCTTTGCAATTTTGCGCGTTAACTTTGTTGATACAATGTTTCGGATTTAGGCTAGCGATAGACGCCATACAAGATACAGGCTATAACATACCTAGGGGAGCATGCAAGTGACCAGGCTTATATATGTCCTCTTTAGCTGGTAATAGGAATGGCCCAAAAATATACTGACATTGATGCATCTTGACTTTCTTCAAAATGCACTTTCTTAGTTCTGCAAATCCGAATTACATAAGCTATATCATGGGTTCTAAAGCTTCATTACACATTTCGAAATTGTACTGCGATTTTGACTGCATCTCAATTGCAATAGAATCCTCCTTACTGCACGCAGTATGAAATTAACTTTATATTCCATAGCGTCGTTTTGATAATTACCACATTATGATTCCAAACATTCAATAACAGAACAGAAACACACACGCAGATGAGTCAAGACGCCTCTCTCGCTGCTAAAATGAGATGTACTTCATGTGGAATTGACACATATAAATCCAGTCCAAAATCACGAAATTTAATAGAATCGACAAATGTACCAAACTCCATTAATTCCAGAACAAATGCAAAATATGTTTCAATGTGATTTCATGCACAATATGACTCTAAATTATTTTTTAAGTAGACCAAAACGACCATTCCTTTTGAAGGTGATGTCGAGCGCGCGATTAAGTTGAAATTTCGCTTGGCGGAGTTATGTGCGCAGTAATATTGTTTTTGTTTATCGTTAAATATGTGGTTGTGTATTTAATTTGAAATACAGCATTCAATTTAAGTAATTGGTTCCTTGTAGTGTTCTTTTTTATATAATTACACCTAGGTACAGTAAGAAAATGAGTGTATAAGAAAAATATTTTTGCATTTGTATATGAAAATATGAGCTCATTTTGTGGGATGGATACTGCACTCCACAAAGTTCGTGCAGTGTCCATCTGAAAACAACTCGTTTATATTTTCCGAAACAAATGCAGTAACATATAACAACTTGATGAGGCGTGGTTCCTCAAACCATGGAAGCCACACTGTCACTGAACGGTATACGTCGTAGTGTAGACGGCTAGACGGTACGGTCAGCAGCCGGTACGGCATCAAACGGAGGTGCGTCAAGTCGGTACGGCTCATTCGATTCTTTGACAACCACTTATGCCCGGACTTACGGTTACTAGGAACATGCGTAGACTTGCTGGGTAGCCTAAGCCCACTGGGTTGCATAGAATTGCGAGGAAATTTCACCATAGTATTGAAATTCCCGGCTTGGACAGAACAAGATGTAAGGACGGGAACAAGTTGGCCAGAACAAATCATCTCTATCGACGTTTGTTGTACCAAATACGCACTTGTAACTCCAGTGATGGTAGGTGATGGAAGAAAAGTCTCCAGTATAAACAGTAGCAGTAGCTAATATTCAACATTTCTTAGTTGTGAGGAGGCTACCAAAGGTGGCTCCCTACAAACGCGCCACAGACTCCGTATTATGATGGATACTTAACACATGGGTACTCCCAGACTTTGATTATTCCCGTCGTTCCTTGTTCTTTGAACTTTTATTCAGTACTGTCGACCATGTATTATGTGACCAATTAGGGCATGTGCTGCACATGTTACCTTGGTGTAGGCGATGCATGGGTCAAGTTAAACCTCGCCGAACTTGAATTGTTCGTGCTTCCTACACTTCATCGCCATGGTTATGTTCTGAATTGACAAGGTAAGAACGAAACAATTTAATTATATTACCATTAGTTAACAATATTAACAATGCCAGACACGGCAAAACACGAACTAGAAACATCTTTTTATTTTGCAATTGTCACGTATATGTAATTTAATTACATGTGTGTTAGTTTTAAATTCTTTTTTATTTTGTTTTTGTTTCATTACATATTATTGCAATGATTATTTTCATTGGATTTGAATCTCTTTTCGGAATATTAACTTGACCCGATTAGATTATAACGGTTACTTCAGCATTATTTTTAGCTCACTCTGATTCATAGATTTCTTAAACACTAAGTGAAAACGATTGGCTATTACCAAGGTCATTTTCGGCCCACGTCTTAGCTGAGTTGCAAACAGCTTTTCTTTTTAATTTATTTTCAGTGTGGGAATCTGATTCTTTGATAGGGCTATTCTAGCTACGTGCTAAATGGCATTTTTTTGTTGCGCTGTTCAAATTAGAAATCACGTAGCCTGTCACGTGATCCACCATGTGACCTAAAATCGAGGCTTAACACAACCATTTTGCTTGTAGAAAGATCAGTCGTAACGTTTACACCTCAGAACTCAAGGTGTTTTTTGTTGATGTCAGATTGTTTTGAAGTTCATATATTTTTTTGAATTTATTAATTTATTCTCTAGAAGACTACACAAGTGTTTTTCTTTATGAAAATTCTGGGACAAAGACATTTAGTGGAAATTTATTCTGGAATTCTAAACAGAACATTATAAATTGTGTTTCAACGAGGAATTGTTGCCATTTGTACAACGACCTCATCTGACGTCATCGCCTTCCATATTGGAATTTCATTGAGATTCGAACCTGGATTCAATTTTGGATTATATTCACAAACCGTAAGTCCTATTTTCTATTTCTTACGTTGTTTTCAACGGAAATAGGTAATGTTTGTTACATTAACAAAGCGTGTTGGCTTGACTCTTTTCTTTTGTTACTTTTGTATGAGCCCACACTTATCAAAAGAAAATTGGGGTTGCTTGTCCTTGAGATATATGAATGTTAGCTAAATATTTCAGAAAATTGTTTTCTGAAATTTAAATTCCCCTAGTTTGTAAATCCCAAGTACTATTTTAAATTTTGTTTGAAATCTATAGAAAACAAGAGGCTTTCATTCACAATGTCACTAAAAGTGGAGACTTTTCTTTCTGGTCCTACTCAGGAGCAGTTGGATAGTTTGAAGAAAAAAATGAGTTGCTTGAACTTGCCAGAAAATACGATCTTTCTGAAGCAAAATCTTCCTTAACGAAACAAGAAATTAAACACATTTTGATTCAGTATTTGATAGAGAGGAATGTTTATGATAAAATTGTTTTGGCTTCGGTCAGTATGTCTGTATCAGACTCTGACATAAATGTAATGGAATTAAAAATGAAATACAACATGGAATTGGAGTTAAGGAAGCTTGAGCTTCAGAAAGAGGAAAGAGAGAAAGAGAAAAGAAATTGCAATTGCAATTAGAAGAGAAGCAATTGCAATTGCAATTTGAGAAAGTGGAGGGAGAGAGACAGGAAAAAGAGAATGATAAACAAATGAAATTACAATCTGAGAAAGAGGAGAGAGAGACAGGAGAGCCGGAAAGATAAACAATGACAATTTGAAAAAGAGGAGAGAGAGAGAGAAAGGAGAGGAAGAAAGATAAACAAATGCAATTACAATTTGAGAAAGAGGAGAGAGACAGATGCAATTGCAAAAAGAGAAAGATGAAAGGGAATTTCAAACTAGAGTGAAAGAAATAGAGCTGACAAGTGAAAGGCACATTTCCACTTCACATACAAAAAAAGCTCAAGTTTTGACATTGCAAGAAATATCAGGATAGTGCCCCCTTTTAGAGAAAAAACAGTAGATAAATATTTTCCTCGTTTTGAAAAAGTTGCGGAAAATTTGAAATGGCCAAGGGAGTATAGGACTCGATTACTTCAATGTGTACTAACTGGTAAAGCTAGGGATATTTACCATTCAATGTCAGTACAGCCAAGTTCTGACTATGATTTGGTTAAGGAGTGCATCTTAAAGGATTATGCTTTAGTCCCTGAGGCATATTGACAAACATTCAGAAACTATAAAAAGGAAGCTGGACAAACTTATGTCGAATTTGTAAGAGAAAAAGAGCAGTTATTTGAGAGATGGTGCTTTGCTAAGAAAGTTGAACATGATTATGAAAATATCAAACAACTTTTATTACTTGAAGAGTTCAAGAACTGTGTTCCTAAAGACAAAAAGAATCATCTTGAAGAGCATAAGATCGAAACCTTGGAAAATGCTGCTCTTGCTGCTGCTGTGTATTCCTTAACTCACAAAGGTCCTGTTGTAAACAACTCTTTCAATCAGCAGTCTACTGGTGGAACGGTATTTCAGCCTAATACGACTCCTGCTAAAACTCAGTCTGGCACAAGTTCTAAAAATCATGCTTCTGGTAAACTTGATTCTAAATCCTTGTCTATTCCTACGTGCATCTATTGCAAGAAAAAAGGACGCGTCATTTCTGATTGCTTCAAATTGAAATATAGGCATCAGAATCAAGATAGACCTATTCCAAATGCTCTTATTTCTAAGAGGTCAAGGTCACGGTCATGTATTGAAAGCAATACATTTGTTTGGTCTAATAAACCCCAGTCTGATTTTTTTTTATGGAGAATTATGAACCATTCATGTCGAAGGTTTCTATATCACTCTTGGGTGATTTGGCCAATCCTATCCCTATTAAAATATTAAAGGATACAGGAGCTTCTCAGAGTCTTTTATTATCAGGTACTTTGCCTTTTTTCTGAGAAGTCCTGTTCTAATGAGAGTGCTCTCATTCACGGAGTAAAGTGCGGCTTTTGTTAATGTTCCTCTCCATTCTGTAAATTTGTTATCAGACTTAGTTTCAGGACCAGTGACTGTCAGCATAGTGTTTACTTTACCCGTTGAGGGCATTCATTTGTTACTAGTCAACGACCTAGCTGGAGACAAGGTTGTGGTTAATCCACTTGTATCTGACAAGCCTTCCTTGGATCAGAATGTTGATCCTATTGAAAAAGAATACCCTGAGTTATACCCAGCTTGTGCTGTTACCAGAGCTATGGCAAAGAAAGCTCTTGAGAATGATTTTGATAAGGAAAATATTGCTTTAGGTTACACATGTATTGGTCAGGCTTTTGATGGGGTCACTTTCACTCCTAATTTGGATCAATCAAAAGGTATTGCTCACAGTGATCCTCTTTTAAATATTCGTTCTCTTTTATCTAATCAGGGTGACAAACGACAATCACTTGTCATTGAACAGGAAAAATACTCTGAGATCTCCTGTTTATTTCAGAGGGCCATTAGTGAAACTGAAGCCACTGAAGTACCTGTCTGTTATTTCATTAAAAATGGAGTTCTTGGGAGAAAGTGAGACCTCCCGAGGTACCTGTTAGTGACGAGTGGTCAGTGAACTATCAGATTGTAGTTCCAAAATCTTACAGACAGGAAATACTTAGTTTGGCACATGAAACTGCTCTGGCTGATCATTTAGGGATTAATAAAACCTATCACAAGATCTTGACTCACTTTATTGGCCAAAAATCAAAAGTGATGTTTGTAGATTTTGTAGATCTTTTCATACTTGTCAAATGGTAGGAGAACCCAATCAGAGATACCTAAGGCTCATCTGCAACCTATTCTTGCCTTTGATGAACCATTTAGCAGAATTATGGTAGATTGTGTTGGTCCCTTACCTAAGACCAATTCAGGCAACCAATATTTGTTGACCATTATGTGTGCGTCAACAAGATTCCCAGTGGCAATTCCTTTGAGGAATATTAACACCAAAACCATAGTAAAAGCTTTGATAAAGTTTTTTTCTCAATTTGGCCTTCCCAAATCTGTCCAATCGTATCAAGGGTCAAATTTTATCTCTGGAATTTTCCAGCAAGCTATGCATAAGTTAGACATTCGGCAATTTAAATCATCTGCTTACCACCCTGAGAGCCAAGGGGCTTTAGAAAGATTTCATCAGACTTTGAAGAATATGATTCTGTCATATTGCTTTGATACGAGTAAAGATTGGGATGAAGGCATTAATTTACTTTTGTTTGCTGTTATGGAGTCCGTTCAAGGATCTTTAGGATTTAGTCCCTTTGAACTAGTTTTCGGACACACTGTGCGTGGACCATTGAAGTTGTTGAAAGAGAAACTTCTTCCTAATGAAGATACTGAGCTCAATCGTCTTGATTAAGTTTCTGATTTTAAGTACAAGTTGTCAAAGGCTTGTGAGGTCTCAAGAGCAAATCTGCATTCTACTCAGTTATAAATGAAATCAAGATATGATAGAAACTCGAGGGATAAGAGTTTTCAACCTGGTGATAGAGTTCTAGCTCTCTTTCCCATTCCACAAAATCCCCTTCAAGTCAAGTATTATGGTGCGTACACGTTTCTTCTTGAGAATTAAAGCATGCAAATTAATACATAAACGTTGAGCATTAATTGACAAAATTGAAATCAAAGAGAAATCGTTTATGATAACAGTACTACGTTCCATTCATAATGATTTTGCTTTAACACGAGGTATGATAGGTGCAAACTTTTGGTAGGAGCTTATCTTAGAGATTCTGCTTTTGATAAATCTTTGGTCTTCAATATAAGATGTACACTCATGATGCAAGGACGAGACACTGTAATGAACAGATCTGAAAATGATGAAGTTGTGTTTTGTCCAGTCTACTTTCAAGGTCAATTGTTAAGGCATTTAGTTACAGTGTCTCTTGGTTACTTTTGTTAAATTCTTGTGAATGTCAGGTTTTGTTCCTAACATACACTAAGTGTTCACAGGCTCAAGAAGGTCAGTGTTCTAACATGTATTTCTCAATAACTCTGACGCGACGTCATTTTCTTAATTAGTTATTTGTTGGGCCAACGAATCTTATCAACGTTGAACCGACGATTCGTCGTTAAACGGTGACGTTGGCTCAACAACAGATGTTCTCTGCCTTGCCAATATTGACCTGACATATTAAAACATTGTTTCCCCAACGTGGATGTAATATGTCTGAAGGAAAATTTAGCTTATCATGCTTAAATGGAACCTTATGCTTAAAAAATAAACCCTTGCCTGTCAAATGTCATGATAATCGTTGTCATCTTGTGTTTAATTGAACTGCCAAATGAGGCATATTATATGTTATGACTATCTTCCCCCAGAAACAGACCATTGAGAAAAAGAGCATTTGAATTCCTTGTAGACAATATATATAGTCAAAGCAGTGTGTGTTGGGATATATGTTTGTGGGGATATGTATGTTAGAGAGAGAGAGAGAGAGAGATAGTATACAAGTCATATGACAAATGTTCATTCAGGTGCACGGGATCCAGGAACGGATCTCGTGTGTCAGGGATTGATTAAGATACATGAAATAAGCTGACAACCAACAGTGCAAACTAGTGCCTAACTAGCCTTAGTGATTTCAGCTCTTATAGAGATTCAAGGTGAAGAATAAACACAAAATGCATTGAAATTACACACGTTCACATCACTAATTTTACTGGAGTAAATGCTTGAAAATTTTCAATGTTTCGACTACTTGGCTTCAACTTGATTGATGATGTTGTACACAAGTTTATATCGACCTGCACGCGGATGAGCCATATCGACATGTACTTTATGTAATTTGACATAAACGGACATTATATAATAATAATGAAGGCTTTGTATAGCGCCTAATCTTTAGAAGCTCTAAGCGCATTATAACATATGACAACACTTAAAAACCATACATAATGATATGATTACAAAAATAAAAACAAACACCACGAAATTAGAAACAGAAAACATGCTGTAAATATTTAGGGTAAGGAAACATTATTAGGTCTTTAAGTCTGTTCTTGCAGTTTAAATAGGTCAGTTCTAAGAGCGCTCTTGAATGATATCACTGTGTCTTTGTGTCTAAGTTCAGTGGGCAATTCGTTCCACGTTTCTGATCCCTGGCATGCAAGAGAACGTTGTCCATATGATTTCATTTTCATAGTAGGAATAACGAGAATACGAGTGTCATAAGTATCTTGCTGGTGTGTACACATGGGTGAGGTCAGATAGGTATGTTGGACTGGAGCCTGACAGTGAAACGTAGCACAGAGACCAAGTTTTTGTTTAATTCTGGATCGAATGGATAGCCAGTGTAGGGTTTAGAGCAGGGGGGAGGCGCTCTCTGATCGTTGTACTCTAAGGATGATCCGAGAAGCTGTGTGTTTTGAACTTTTTGAAGTTTCTGGAGTAGATATTGAGACGAGCCAGACAGAATTGAGTTACAATAGTCCAGTCTTGAAAGTACAAGTGCTTAAGTGGCATGAACTGAACGATACTTGCGAATGGAGTTGATGCGCCTCACCTCAAGATGTTCATATGTTCATGACATGTTGGTGCAATGAGAGAGTACTGTCGAGAGTAACACCTAGGTTTCGTACTGACTGTGTGAATGTAATGTTGGTGTTGCTGATATTTATTGTCTGAGGTAAAGAATGTGAATGAGAAAGTCTTTGTGTTGTAATCAGAATGGCTTCAGTTTTATCATCATTCATCTGCAGCTTGTTACATGTCATCCATGATTTCACATCGGAAATGCACCTCTCTACACCTTGGATGGTAGCTTCAACTTCAGTTGGGTGGCTAGATTTGTATATTTGGGTGTCATCAGCGTACAATTGGTGAGACACTGGATGGTGATCTATGACACTTGAGAGTGGCTGAGTGTACAGAATGAAGAGAACAGGTCCAAGAACGGACCCCTGTGGAACACCACAACATAGATCGACTGAGCTAGAGATTGTTCCATTTGCGGACACAATTTGTGTCCAGTGGACCAAGTAGGACTTGAACCATAGTAAGTCTGTATCGTGAATGCCAAATACATGCTGGAGACGGTGAAGTAATATATCATGGTCTATAGTGTCAAATGCTGCAGACAAGTCAAAGAGAGTGAGGACTGTAATCTTTCCGCTATCCAAATCAGAAAGAAGGTCATTACCTACTTTCAGAAGAGTAGTTTCAGTACTGTTGCAAGGGCGATATGCAGACTATACATTGCTAAAAAGACTGTGTGAATTCAGATGAGATACAAGTTGGGATATAACAACTTTTCTAAGATTTTTGACATGAATGGGAGATTAGAAACTGGGCGGTAGTTCTTTAAATCGTTATGGTCGAATGTTGCTTTATTGAGCAGAGGCTTTACAATGGCAGTTTTGAAAAATGATGGGAATTCCCCGGATGAGAGGTATTAATAACATCAGTTAATGAAGGCAATATTGGATCTAAGCACTCAAGCAGCAGTGATGTCGGAATCGGATCAAGTTCACTTGCCTTTGGTGCACTCTTCATCACGATTGTATGTACTAAATCCATAGAGACAGGTTCAAATGCTGCTAACGCTTGCCGCTGAAATTCTGTATCGCAACTGTATGGTGAAGACGAGTCAATTGAAATTGTGTTGTCAAGTTTATCTCTGATGGTTTGTACTTTGTCACGGAAGAAATTTGCAAACAGGTCTGGAAGGTCGACTAGAGATAAGGCAGTTTGAAGTGGTGTACATTTGTTCCTTGACATTAGCTTGTTAGTAATCCCGAATACCTCTTTGCAGTTGGAACTTTCCGTGATCTTAGTACTGTAGTGGGCTGATTTCGCTGCATGGACTATATTTGTGACATTCTTCTTAGCGCCTTCATAGATTTGCTATGAATAGTGAGTCTGGTTGAAAGCCAAAGCCTCTCAGCTTTGCGGCGGTCTCTTTCATCAGTGCGAAGCTGGTCCCTAACACTGCTATACCACGGAGAACACTTTTGAATTGATTCTCTGCACTTGGTTGCTGGGGCATTTTTGTCAAGCAATGAACGCAGGCAGTTATTGAGTTGTTCTGCTGTAGGAGGATAAGCTAGTTGTTAGGTTTGCTTGCATGTCATGCATTAGTTGGGTTCTGTTTATCATACGGAGGTTTCTCTTAGTAGCAAATGAAGGTGGAGGGTTAGGGACTGATACGTCAAGATGGCATATAATGGAGAGGTGATCTGATGCAAGTTCGTGGGACACCAGGGAGGACAGTAGAATAATATCATCAGGTCTATAAAGAATCCGGACTAAAATGTGACCATGTTTATGGGGGGTCGGCTAATTGACTATTTGAGGATGAAAACGTGAGTGGAATCTAGTAGTTGTGATGTGCATGGATTTCCAGGACAGTCAAAGTGAAAGTTGAAATCTCCAAGAATAATCCGGTTGCTACCTATCGAAATCCCATACTCCAGGAGATTCGGAAACTGCTCCAAAAAGAGAGATTCAGTCATCTTGTTTTTTTCTACTAGGAGGAGGGCGGTAGAGGCAAAAAAAAAAATTTAAAAAAAATGGACTGACCTTTGTTCCAGTGTGAGTGTGGTTTGGACTAGTGCAAACGATGTGTGGTAGAAATTGAAGGTTGTAGTGTGGTTAAGACGGTTGAGCATGGAGTTTATTTGCGATGACAGCAATTCCACCTCCGCGAGAGTGGCGGGGAAACAACTTGATGGAGTAATCGGTGGGTGTTAGATCCGCGCACTTGGTTCATCGCCTGATGTTTTTAGCCATGTTTCTGTCAGGAAAAAGACGTCGATATTCTGATCGTTGATAAAATTATATATTTCTGTGCATTTTTCCGGTCGTCATACTGATTGGGCATTGAATAATGCGATGCGCAGTGGTATCTCTTCGATAGTTGACACAAAGGTTGATGATTTAATAGGGATTTAAATAAGGTTATCTAAATTAACGGCCGAATTTTTAAATTTATGTGCTGGAAAGGGCGAAAGGGAGATAACTGGAATTCGTCTTTCTGTTCTATGCCGGCCAGCTTTGAAATAAAGCTTTTTTTTTTTTGCTTCCGTTTACATTTAAGGAATGATGAATGTAGTCCTAGGTCGTTTAGTCTAGTGCACAATGTAGTGTAGAGAGCCAAGGAGTGGTCATTTAAAGCAATTAATGAGGGTCCATCATAGCATAAACGGGTGGACTGGCGAGTATCACGTGATGGCGGTCTGTTCAAGAACAAAGGAAGTTGTAGCAGTGGAGCAAGACAGCTGAGATAAAGTCTTATTTTTCTCGTTTCCAAAACAAGAAGATGAAGAAACAGAGGCATAGAACAGCCAATGCGTGATGAACACAATAACGCAGACGAATACAGATAACAGGCACATATATGATGAAAAACGGCACAAAAATGCGGGACAGCTGCTTCAAGACGGTTAAGCGATAACGGCTTTTCTGGGTTTTTTTTCCATTGTTTTAAAGGTAATTATGGGCGAAAGGGTGAACAGTAAACACAATGAAAGGATTATATATATATATATTACAACCAAACTCCTAGTTAGGTTCAAATTCTCGCTAATATGCCATATCAAGTTATATCTGTCAAATTTAATGTTCTGCATTTGTCCGGATAGTTGCGTGGATATCTTAAAAGAGCTTCTTAACCAAACTTGCCACGGACGCATCAATATATGAGGCACAAAATAAAGTTTGTAATCATATTTATATAATCAATGTTCATTGCATCAGTACGCCGTGTCTTCACCCTTTGCCACCTGTATATTAACGATTATCGTTACATTGATGTTTCCTGGCCAGAAAGATTACAAAGGGACGGTTATATGTTAGAAACTGAAAGGTTGCGTTGCAAAGTTACCATTGTGTATTGTCCATAAAAATATCAGTTTAAGAAATGTTTTTAATACACAACATTGAAATGTTAGCTTTTCGGTTAAACAAGACATACATCTCTATCTTCTAACAATAAACGATTATTGCAGGATTATGTGTGAATATTAATACATGAGAGTCTTCTATGTCATTTTGCCCATAACGAGCAAGAATGAATATGGCAGAACTTGGTGTCTCAGTAATCATTTGCGTTTACATGACGATAAACTAAGAAATTCGCACAGAACAGGTTGTCGGCTAGATGATAACCAACAAAATGTCAAGTGTTATAGACTATCTGCATTAAATAGTATGAAGTAAGATCATCATAAACATAAAAAGTTATAACACAGTTAATATGTTAAAAACAGCAATAATATACATTATTCAAAATTCACCATTAGTTACCAGTCACGTTTATATTACAGCCAGTTTTAGCCAAACGCATGGGGTTGCTCTCTTATCCAGGTTTCAACGAGCACCTAATTTATCATTAATAGTTACTAATAAATCGTGACCCAGAAACAGTGAACATGCACATATTAAAAATATACTTATTATACACACATCACTGTGAAAAACAAAATTATTTTCATCATTTGCCTGTCTCAGGCGTTGATGATCCATCTCCTCGGACGTTAGTTAATTTATCCTCTGTATATGGAAATCGATGCATAATTCGTAGAAAGGAAAAATACAGTTAGTTTTAGCAGTAACATTATTTTGTGCACTTTGCGAAGATCTGTTTTAAATCATATTTAGTATATCGTTAAGTGCAATCAGTTTACCAGGGGCAATTGTTCTAGTAGTTATTAGTAGCTGTACCTGTGTATGAAAATCAGGATACATTGGAAACTAATTTGACACTATCTGAATGTCAGATAGTTTCCATAATCTACAATCGAACCTAATAATATTAGTTCCATTCTCCATGATCTTAACGTAGTCACCATTCATAGCTGATTGTTAATAAAATAAACAAAATATCTCATTCTACTTGACAGTTAAGGACATATTCCTTGTCTACTTTCATAACATAGATGAAAACGTACTTTCCAAAGTATTTACTATGACTGTGTGTTCATGAACATTTTTTATATGCTTTTTGCCCGGGATGAAAATATATTTCATTAAACGATTTTCACTTCCAAGGCACATCTCTGGAGAAAATTGAAGTATCTAATGTAAATACTGTCAATAAAAGTATGTCAATGAACGGTTCTTACTGTATTTTCCCCCAAATAAAAATATATTACCTTATACCTTATATGTTTGCCACTTTCAAAACACATTTATCGAGAAAAAAAGGGGAAAAAAAAAACAAAAAAAAAAAAACCTGATGTGTGTGTGTGTGTCTACTTTAAGACATGGAACGCAAAGGATTGAAACTGTTCACGATATTTTAATTTTGTTTTATATCAAACGACCTTTCAAGTAAGATTGTTTTATCACAAAACCAAAATATTGACTTTATTGAACAAAACCCATTTAAGATGTTTTGAATCAACCTTCATGAACAATTCTGCGTTGCAAATAAGATTCCATTGCCTTTCTCGATATCATGACATAATTTTCAAGATCAAGGACGATTTATTATACCAATGTAACATTAAAATATAATCTCTGTACTCGTGTGATGAATAGATAATTGTAGAACATAAGGATATAATTTTGCACGCAATTAGTCTTCATATCAAATCCAAATGATTAAAACGAAACATTTAGCTGTTTAGATTTCAAGTCAAATAAGACGAAAATCATACTATTGTACAATGTTTATGCATTTGTAGAATATTATGTTTTCAATACAGATCCGTTTCTCCAGTACGATATGCTAATACTAAGGAATACCAATTTCATCTGTTCACCTCCTGTCTTTCCTAATTCCTGATTACTAAACATTTATGAGTGCATATATAGCCTTTAAGAAACGGACGCTACTGTAGAAAACCGAGGTTTGTTAATGTCCCTTACATTTATGTCTATTTGGAGAACGTCTAGTGACAAAATACGTCATAACATATTGGTTGGTTGTTTGGTTGTATTTTTACGGAGCACCAGCATTGTTAGGCTATTTAGCGTCATACAAAAGGTTATATCTAGGAATATTTAAAAGTGATAAAAGGTTTATATCGACCAGCGATTTGAAGCCACACATTTAAAAGTAAAACGATCAAATGGTAAAGGTAATAAATAAATAAAGCTTCCCGATCAACGGGAAGTGTAAATGGTGTATGATAACGAAGACAGATGAAAAGTTATTGAAAATAAGGGACGGTATATACATTGCATAAAACTGTTCAAGTTGATAGCATAAAATGCATAGCGTATAATAAATGTTCGGTTCTTTCAGGAATTCTATAATACAAGTCACGTTTATTGTATCAAAGAGTTCATTCATCTCATGCACATTGTAATAATGATTACTCGTAGGTTGGAGGTCGAAACACCATCATAAAGTGCTTAGCAGTGAATGGTTCATTGCAAGAAATGCACTCTATTGGGTCTTTTAGTATGTGACAGTGGGTTATATAAGTATAACCAATTCGAATTCTTGCAATGACTACCTCCTACCTACGGACAGATCTCTAATACGGAGTCCATTCACTTAGGGTTGGCTAGATGACATGAAGTTTATTATTCACTTTATCGTTCCATGATGCCTGCCATTTCTGACATAAAGACTCTTTGATTCTAGGTTTAAAATCAGCATACGGTATTTTAAGATCAGATGGGTCTAGAGATAGGGCCATTTTAGCAGGGCGATCTGCATTTTCATTACCTTTAATGCAGATATGGCTGGGTGACTAACAGTATACTATATTCTGGGAGGTACTCAGCTTAGTATTTCTGAGGAGAATATTTGTTAATAATGGGTTCTCCAGTTTTCTATTGTGTCGGGACTGAATTATTGATAGTGAGTCGCTGAAGATGGTGCTGTTTAAAATACGTTTTTTTTTTGATATATTACAGAGCAAGGTCTACTGCTCTGATTTCGGCTGAAAAAAATTGATGTACCATTTGGCAAACGAACTTTTGTTGTGTGTTTTCAACTAATGAAGGCTGCAGCAGCCTTTTTCTCATCTTGTGATCCATCTGTATACATTTTTGTGTAGTTTTCAAATTGAGTGAGGAGTTCTTGATAAGATTTGTGGAAGATGGAAGACTTTGTCTCCGATTTTTTTCCATCGTGTAACGTAAAAAGTACTTTTGGTTGTTTAAAAGGCCAGGGAGGCGTTTCGGAGATGGACGTTTTCTGAATTTTTGAAAGATCAATTTTGGTACTGTCAAGGCTGGATGATATTCTAATGCCAAAGGTAGGTGTGGCGTTTGGTTTATGTGATAAAGGTGGTTCGTTCGCTTCAACGAGTAGGCTTTCCCACGGGGATGTCTTAAATGCTCCCAGAGCGAGCCTTATTCATTGATGATGCATTAGGTCAAGCATCTTCAAATATTGCTTCCTAGCTGAACCATAAACAACGCAACCATAGTTTAGTTTAGAGGGAATAAACGTTCTATATAAACTGAGAATGACTTTTCTATCAACACCCAAGTCAGTGTGCGCTACTACTTTAAGTAGATCTAAAGATTTCAAGCATTTAGCTTTCAGGTTCTATAGGTGTGGAACAAAAGTCAGTTTTCTGTCGAAGGTAATGCCTAAAAACATTGTTTCCTCAACAACTGGAATACGTGTTCAGTCCAGCGTGAGTTTAGGTTCATCATGATGTCTTCGTAACTGACAGAAATGCGTACGTAATGTTTTTGATTTCGAGAATTTGAAACCGTTAGCATTAGCCCAATTTTGATTCTTGTTGATATTTTGCTGTAGTTGTCTTTCAATTGTATGCATGTAATTTGATCGATAACATATTGAAAAGTCACCAACGTATAAGGAGGAATCCACACCAGGAGCCAAACACTTGGTGATGCTGTTGATTTTGATGTTGAAAAGCGTCACAGATAATCTACTGCCCTGTTGCACATCTATCCCTTGCTCGTGCATATCAGAGAGGGTGGAGCGCACTTGTACCTTGAATTCTCTGTCTGAGAGAAAGCTTGATATGAAACAGGGAAGACAGCCTTTTAAACCCAGATCGTGCAGGTCATTTAGTATCCCGTACTTCCATTTCGTGTCATAAGCCTTTTCCATGTCAAAAGAAAACCGCTACTAAATGTCCCTTCTTGATACAAGCTTCGTGCATAAACGTTTCCAGTCTAACTAGATGATCATAGGTGCTACAGTCATAAAGACAGCCAGTTTGGAAAGGAGATATTAAATTGTTGGTTTCCAAATACTATTCAAGCCTAGAAATGATCATTCGATCCATTGTTTTTCAGACGTAGCTCGTCAGTGCCATGGGTATGTTGTTGGTAGTATCTGCGCTATCTTTACCTTGTTTGGGAGTTGGTATTACTGTTGCTTCTTTTCTAATTTTGGTGCATTACCAGTAATCTATAAATCATTGAAGATTTCCAGAAGAACTGTTAGGGATGGTTCTGGAAGGTGTTTCAAAAACTGGTAATGTATATCGTCAGGCCCAGCGGATGTATCATGGACCTTATTCAAAGATTCTATAAGTTCCAACATTGAAAATGGTTGGTTAAAACATTCCGAGTTATTCTATGTGAATTTCAACCGTGTCTTGTCTTTTTGAGCTTTTAATCTTCGGAAAGATTCTGAATAATTAGACGATGAGGAATTTTTGGAGAAACAATCAGCAAGTACATTAGCTATTTCATGCTTGGTATTGAAATTGTTGTTATTTAGCTTCAAATGTTGGAAAGAATTGTATTTTCCCTTTCCATTTATTTTGTGTATCGTGTCCCAAACTTTCTTTATAGAGAAATGAGAATTTAAAGTTGAAACATATTTTTTCCATGATGCTCTTTAATTTCTTTAATCGTGCGGCGAGCTTTGGCCCGAACAATACGGTACTGAGATATATTTTCAGGCATTGGACGATTAATACATTTTTTCAGTGCTTCTCGGCGTTGTCTAATGGCTTCTTTACATTCTTTGGTGAACCAGGGTTTTTGGGTTCTTTTACAGTTCGGTGAGGACTTAGGAATGGATTCTTCTGCAATCTCAATTAAAACAGTGGTACAAATTTCAGCCGTGTTTTTTCTTTTTGAGTTTTTAATTTTCGGAAAGCTTCTGAATAATTAGACGATGAGGAACGTTTAGAGAAACTATCAGCAAGTATATTAACTATTTGATGTTTGGAATTGAAATTGTTGTTATTTAGTTTCAGATGTCCATTTAGTTCACGGATCGTGTCCAAAACTTTTCTTATAGAGGAACGAGAATTTAAAGTTGAAACATATTTTTTCCATGATGCTCTTTTACTTTCTTTAATCGTGCGGCGAACTTGGCAAATAAGATACGGTAGTTAGCTAAATTTTCGGGCCTTGGACGATTATTAATTTTTTCAGTGCGTCTGGCGTTGTCTAATAGCTTCTTTGGTGAACCACGGTTTTGGGGTTCTTTTACAGTTCGGTGAGGACTTAGGAATGGTTTCCTCTGACATCTCAATTAAGATAGAAGTGAAATATCGAATAGGGTCATTGTCTTTTAGAATGGTGGCTCTATTAAGCCTAGCTGTACAAAATGTTCAAACTTTGATCAATCGGCCTTCTTTAAATTCCATTCTGGAACTGCGTCATCAATGATAGAGTTAATATTTTCAAAGGAGATTGGAAAGTGATCACTGCTGTGAAGGTCCTTACCGACCTTCCAATTATAATCTAAAAGTGGCGAAGGAGAACAAATTGTCAAGTCGATAAACGTGTATTTACCCGTTCCTGGATGTAAGTACGTCGGAGATTTGGTGTTATATAGACACAAATCCTATCTAGAAATGAAGGCTTCTCCTTTGTAGCGTCTGTCACTTATGTGATTTGATCCACATACAATTTTATGGGCATTAAAATCCACTAGCAACACAAACGGCGCGGACGTTTTTGTTGAAGAAGAGTGTCTAATTCATTTGGTAGTAGGTTGGTGTTTGGTGGTATGTAGATAAAACAAACGGTAATCAGTCGATGTAGAGTGATACTTACAGCAATGGCTTGCAAATTTGTGTATAAAGAGATGATGCTATGAGGAGCTCTATTGTTCACGGCAATAGAAACTCCTCCTGACACCCTGTCAACATTCTCAACGTAGGTGTTAAACAGGGAGCAATTTTTAAGTGTGATGTTCGTATCTTTTAAAAAAGTTTCCTGAAGGGATAGTATTGCAGGATCATATTCGTTTAAAAGCAGAAGTTTGATGGGGTCATCTGACCCCTTTTGCTCCCTATTTCCTTGAAATTTGTTTTAATTTTTTGGTGATCTCAATGGTGGGGTATTATTAAATGTTGTTTGAGTAGATGCCGTGTTTTTCTGTGCTTGGTAATGGGGGTGTTAGAGCTTGATGTTGAATCGGGTGGATCTGTTTCTGTTTGAGCGTCCTTCGTTGTTTGGTATTGTTTTTCACTACATAGAGAAAGGTGGGCCAGGAAGGGGCGTTGTTTGCCTGTGCAATTTTTTCTGGCATCTGGATAGGAAATGTTAGATGTACACTTTACCTTCTGTATTTCCTTCTCCTGTTTTCAGGTATCACAATCCTTGGAATTGGCGTGTTGCTCCTTTCCACAGTTGACACAATGCGGAGTTGCTCTACACTCAGATTCCTGATGAGAATGGTCTCCGCATCGGCCACATCTTTGGCTGTTTGAGCATCTGCCTTCATGATGGCCATAGTTTTGACACTTATAATATCGAAGTGTGTTTGGAATGTATATGTCAACCATTACTTGCAAGAAGAAACTTTGACCACTCTGGGTACTGTTGGCTTGTTGAAGGTGGGTACAATGGTGTTGGCGTCTCTGTTTGACCTCGTCGCTCACAGTCAACAAGAGGGCAGCCCGATTTCAATTTTTTAAAACACTATTTGGTGTACCGATAGATTCCATTATTGTTTTTTCAAGCACAAAGGGAGAGAGCACCGTTTTGAGGCATCTTTAGATTGTATAACCATGAAGCGTGGAAATGAATCCACACTACATGGTTCGTCATCTGAGTCAGATCCTGTTTTAGTGCGTTTAAGTTGATTTTTGTTTGAAGTTTCCATGTTGGTTTGTTTAAAATTCAGTACCCGTGCTCCCCGCCTACGAAGGAGCCCAGCAAGTGGACACTTTCGATATGCAAGGGATACACAAATGTTATACTCAGTCGGCAATATCACCTCCTAATTCATCCCGTATGATATACTCAGTCGGTAAAATTACCTCGCGATTGACCCGTTAAGCCACAGCCTTCTAGGAATTCTTCGAAAACGTGGGAAAGGGAAAATTAAAGGGATAGAATGTTGGGGCAACAGTGGTATCAAGAGAGATACAACGAGAAATATAAAGAAAGTGAGCGGGTAAATACAGACTTCCTAGGGCTCGGCGTGACCAGCCGATTTGTCGAGATCGGTCCCATCCCGACCACCCGTCTAGAAGAAGTAGAGGCCAGAGTGGTGTATTGCACCAGAAAGCCTCTGCTCAACAACCAGGATCGTTTCCTCCTCCGACACGGGTCGCAACCCACGGCAAGCAAGTTGCCTCTATTTAGTCTCCTCTTACGACACGTAGCGAGGCACGTCGGGCCAATTCTACAACCCTGGACCCGCAGACGGTCATGACATATTGGTATAATTCATCTCGTGATCATATTGTAGGTAAGCTATACATTGTAAAGAGATGATATATCGCCGTTTTCTCCCACACTATTTACGTATGAGAAGGAAATATGCTCTCCCAATCTATCTCTTTCTCTCTCTATCTCTCTATGGTAGAGAACGTGTAAGAAATCCTGATATGCCTAAAATGAGGCTACATCATCACTTGATGAGTGGTAAAACATATACTATTACATCATATCCTATATATCTATCTCTCTCTCTCTGTCTCTCTGTCTCTGTCTCTGTCTCTCTGTCTCTCTCTCTGTTTCTTTCTCTCTGTCTCTCAGTCTCTCTCTCTGTCTCTGTCTATCTATCTATCTATCTATCTATCTATATATATATATATATATATATATATATATATATATATATATATATATATATACATGTACACACACACGTCCTAAACCGCGTCTCATTGAGTTTGGCTGAATATTAGGACTTTTGATTACAATCGAAAGAGGTGATTGGTTGAATATAATGTCTATTGACTAGAATCTAATACGACAGGCTTTCAGTCCAACGTGTATACAGTGTGGTAACACTTGGTGTACTCGATACGGTAATACCTGTAGAGAATTTAAAATGTCCTATGGAGTAAGTCTGCATCTGACATATTACAAATGATATATTCTCAAAATTACAGTTGTAAAGTATTGCCAGTTTTCATGATGATAAGAATATGAACTCATCATAATTGTCAGATGATGGAAAACACAATATACTCCATTGCACGTTATACATTTAGTTTCACTGCATGATTCATTGAATGTCAGTTGGCCCATACAAATAATGTCGATATACCTCTGTCTGTTTTACAATATTCTTATCCATGTGAGAAATATAGTATTGTTCATGAGTGTTAGCTTCAAATGAAATTAATGATAGGAAATGACCAAATTATTTCTGGATCTAAATTGTTCACCAGTCGTAACCATTTTCATTTTAAACGTTCTATATGGTAAGCTTATATTGACTGCAAGACAAAGTTCCAGTAAAATCTCATACCTATGCAGGCAAACTAATTTAGATATAATATAATGCTGTAGATAATACTCTTTTGCCCAAAACAACATGCTAACATCAGTTGTAAAGTCAAGAAAATTGCATTATGCTTGTGTAAGTTTGGATAAAGATATTCATATCGTTGCATAAAGAATTAATAACTGATATGAACGCAAGACAATTATGTTACAAGCGTTAATCTATTCACCTTCCATTCCAACTGCAGTGATTATATAAATGTATTTACATTAAAGATTAATTATGGAAACATTTTCAGGATTTAAATGGTGCCAACAGAATGAAGCTAGACCAACACATTTAGCATATTCAAACTTGACTTGCGTAACAACTTGTGTCTTACCACATGCCTGCGATTGAGCTTCAAAGAATACTCAACCAAGACCGCCATTGCATGCGAATATTAGATCGTTTCCTAAAATAGACAACAGTAAGATAAATTACGAAATAAAATAGTGTTATACATGTTCCACATTTGATAATTTCCGTCAAAGGCTGCTTATATTTATTCCAACTTGATTGATTGATCGCAACTCGGTTTGATCGCAAGTATCTTTGCAACTAAACATTATTACAACATGCAGGTCCTGAACTCCATAGCCTTACTTACTCTCACCGTCCGGCCACACAAACTATATTCCTTATGGAAGTTGGCTTATTTTACTTGTATACGCATTTAAGTCTACCAAAAACCTTACATTATTACTGTAATGTAGCTTTTGTCTAATTTTAATTACAACTATAGCAACTCTGTTTCTGTATCTGTCTGTCCATCTCTCTCTCTCTACACTTACATATATATATATATATATATATATATTAATGGATAAATAGAGATAAACAGTTTTATTTATATTTTTATTATGTATAAGCTCATTTAAATAAATAAAAAAAAAATTATAACGCATGCTCAACAGTTTAGCAGAACTCATTATATAATAAAAAAATATTAAAACATTATGGTGTGCATAATACTTATTAGCATAAAATAAATAAGTATTTATAAATAATTAATCATAATATATTCAGACTTAATTTTGAAATGGCCTTTCAATTTAAAGAATTATTAAACCTATTCTTATGATATTAATTATACTTTCACTAAATAAGTTATTAAGTAAATTAAAATAATATCAAATAATATCAAACTATTATTAACTAATTGTAAACAGGGGACATAATTAAAAAAAATTTTTTTTGGATTAATGAATGTCGTATAAGGTTTTGGAATTTAGACCTTTTTGGATATACCGTATTAAGACGGTGAATCCAATAGGTTTCCTTTAACAGACGTTCTATCTCAGAATCAACTATAACAATAGGTTGAAGGGAGAAATCTTGCAAAGTATGGGAACTCTTGTTAAAATGTGCGGCAACATGAGAAGAAAATGATTGATCGATATAATTTTTTATATCTGATCTATGTTGGTTCATACGTTTAGATATTTCTTGACTGGTTTGTCCAATATATTGGATGCTACACTTTTTGCATGTGATTAAATAAATAACATTTGATTTGCACAATTAGTGTCACAACGCATATTAAAAGTTTCTTTCGTATTATTACTATTGAAAGAAGTATTTTCATTAATAAAAGAACAGTGCGAACATCTAGGTCTATTACATTTAGTTGATGATCCCTTTTAATATAATGTTTTTTCTAATTTAGAATTAATTAGGAAATCTTTAAGATTTTTAGGCCTTTTATAAGCAAGTGTGGCTTTGCTTTCGTGTAGCAATTTAACACTTGCTTTACATGATAATTTTAATAAATCCCAATATTTATTGATAATCTTACCTATATTAGGCAAACTTGGATTATATTCAATAACAAAAGGAATAATATCTTCATTTCTATTTTTGATTTTACATTCTAACGATTCAAGTTGCGTAAGAGAAGATACTTTTTGGAAAGCAGTATTAATGATGTCAATAGGGTAATTTCTATTTAAAAAATGCTGACCTAACTCTGTCAAGGACGATTTAAAAACAGTGTCATCCGAAATAATTCTTCTATATCTTTTTGCTTGACTGTATGGTATCCCGTTTTTACATGATTTAGGATGACATGAAGAATATTCAACATATTGATGAATATTCGTGTTTTTAACATGAACCATTGTGGTGATGTCATTATTTTCATTTTTCACGACTTCTACGTCCAAAAATGATACTTTAGTTTTAGACACATTGAATGTAAATTTTATTGCTGGATGTAATTTGTTTAAACAGTCTATAAAATCATAAAGGTCTTCTAATGGATAATTCCAAATCATAAAAATGTCGTCTAAAAATCTTAACCATACATCTGGTTTTAAGAGTCTTTTATCTAGAAAGTCATTTTCTAATTTCCCCATAAATAAAGATGCATAAGAAAGTGCCATAGGACTACCCATTGCTGTTCCCAACTTTTGGAGATAGTTTGTATTACCAAATTGAAAAAAGTTATTTCCAAGTACAAGTTTTAACAAGTTACAAACATGTTCTTTTGATAGTTTACATGTATATTCGTTTTGTTCAAGAAAATATTTACACGCTTCGATACCATCATTGTGTGGTATATTCGTGTAAAGTGAAACCACATCAAGTGTAACCAGGAATGAATTTTCAGTTAGTTTTGGTAAAGATTTTAATTTGGTAATGAAATCAAAAGTATCTTTAACATATGAAGGTAATGATTTTATCAGTGGTTGTAAAATATGATCAATATATTGCGATATGTTATTTGTAATTGAGCTACATGTAGAAATAATGGGTCTACCTGGATATCCTAAAGGTATTGACTTATCAGCTGTTTTATGTATTTTGGGTAAAATATAAAACTGTGGAGTGCGTATTTTATTTGGGAAAATATCTAGCTCATCATATATGGAACAATTCTGTATAGAGATTTCATTAATACATTTGCTTATTTTTGCTTTAATTTCTTCAGAAGGGTTATAGGAAAGTTTAGCATAATATACTTCATCATTTAATTGTCTTTCTACTTCTTTAATATAATCCTCCTTATTCATTATTACTATGGTGCTAGACTTATCAGCTTTTTTAATAATAATACTTTCGTCTTGTGCTAAAGTACGCAATGAATTTAATTCTTCTTTAGATATGTTTGTAAAATATTTTCTTTTAGGATTGTTATTTAAAATTTCTTGTTTAGTTGCTTCAGTATAAAAATCGAGATAAATATCTCGTCCACCAGAAGGTGTGAATGATGATTCTTTTTTATTGAAAAAGTGCTTATTATGTAGATGAAAACTACTTTCATTTTTTGAATACGTGCATGATTGTGAGAAAAATTCTTTTAATTTTAATGATCTTGTGTATTTAAAAAATGCTTCTGATAATTTAATATTGTCGTGCACTTTGGTTCTCGGACAGTATGATAACCCCTTACCTAGAAGAATGTAATCACTATTGGTTAGAATTCGCATAGAAAGGTTTAATACAGTTTCTTTTCCTCTTTTGATTTCCTTTTGTCTTTTCTTTTCTTTCCTCCATCTGTTCTTATTCTGTATTCTGATAAATCTTCTATTCTTTCTTCTGTTTGTGTTGTCTGTAACAGATCCTTTAGGGTTTCCATTAGTCTTTTCATTGCTGTTATTACGGTTGTGCTGGATTCGTTTGTAATTTTCTTCGCCCCATTTTTGACTGCATCTGCATAGGTTGCCTTTTGTGTGCCTGGGGCTATTCAGTTTTTTGCTTGATCATTCATCGAATTATTTTGAATGGGTTTATTATTTTGTTCTGTGTGATTTGGTTGATAGGTTGTTCTTGATGGCGATGCTTGTCCCATTTCATTTCTTGGTTGTTGTTTATTTCGTGTTTGATTCTTTGTTCTTGCACGTTTATTTCTGACATTGATGAAGTTAGTTTCCTTTGCTGATTCATTAGGTTGTTGATTATATCGTTTTGATTTCTCACTAGTAATTTTCGATGATGATTTTTCTCGTTGTTCTGGAAAGTTGTTTTTCTCTCTCTGTAAATTCTGTAACTTTTTAAGTTGACTTGGTAATATTTCGTCTTTTTTAGATTCCGTTTTCTTAAAAAGTTCTTCATCAAAAATGCCAGTATTGCCTTTTATCAAAGTTTTTAGTTCACCTCTATGTTCTTCTAATTCTTTGCCTATCTTGATCACTCTCCTCTGATGTTCTTCTTTTAGTCTATCACATATTTCCAACGATACTTTTTCCAATAGGGAGTCAATAGCTTCTTGAAATTTCTTTGATGCTGTGTCATTCCCAATATGAATCTTTAGTTTTAAACGTAATCCCTTTGGCACAATATTGTCTTCCAGACAATTTTCAAGAAAACGTGCATGTAATCCATTTTTCATCTGTTTCTCCGCTAATTTTTCCATTGTTGTTTCTAAATACGTAGTTCTATTGCTAATACGTGGATCATATGTTGATGCCATGGTGTTGTCCAGGTTTTTTGATAAATTATAAAATAAACAAACACCAACACGTAGAATGTGTGACCGGTTTCGCTTTATTGCTTCATCAGACTGAATTCAAAATGAATTCAATATCATTGCTTACGTCATTAAATATACTCGGTTACTAAGTGATAAATAATATAAACAATATGATATAAACAAGATGACGTCATACTTACATTTTCAACCTGCCTTATTCTTTAACGAATAGTTGATATGGAAATATGCATTTATAGCATATATTAATATTAAAACACAAATACACATAAAACTGGATCGTAAAGATACATATATCTCTATTGAACACAACTTCATAAACTTTTATGGATAAATACAGATAAACAGTTTTATTTATATTTTTATTATGTATAACCACATTTACATAACAAAAAAATAATAAAAGAAAAATTATAACGAATGTTCAATAGTTTGGCAGAACTCATATTATATAATAAAAAAATATTAAAACATTATGGTGTGCATAATACTTATTAGCATAAAATAAATAAGTATTTATAAATAATTAATCATACTATATTCAGACTTAATTTTGAAATGGCCTTTCATTTTTAAAGAATTATTAAACCTATTTTTATGATATTAATTATACTTTCACTAAATAAGTTATTAAGTAAATTAAAATAATATCAAATAATATCAAACTATTATTAACTAATTGTAAACAGGGGACATAATTCAAAAAAAATTTTTTTGATTAATGAATGTCGTATAAGGTTTTGGAATTTAGACCTTTTGGATATACCGTATTAAGACGGTGAATCCAATAGGTTTCCTCTCAATAGGTTCCATCTCAGAATCAACTATAACAATAGGTTGAAAGGAGAAATCTTGCAAAGTATGGGAACTCTTGTTAAAATGTGCGGCAACATGAGAAGAAAATGATTGATCGATATAATTTTTTATATCTGATCTATGTTGGTTCATACGTTTAGATATTTGTTGACTGGTTTGTCCATTATATTGGATGCTACACTTCTTGCATGTCATTAAATAAATAACATTTGATGTTGCACAATTAGTGTCACAACGCATATTAAAAGTTTCTTTCGTATTATTACTATTGAAAGAAGTATTTTCATTAATAAAAGAACAGTGCGAACATCTAGGTCTATTACATTTAGTTGATGATCCCTTTTATATAATGTTTTTTTCTAATTTAGAATTAATTAGGAAATCTTTAAGAGTTTTAGGCCTTTTATAAGCAAGTGTGGGATTGCTTTCGTGTAGCAATTTAACACTTGCTTTACATGATAATTTTAATAAATTCCAATATTTATTGATAATCTTACCTATATTAGGCAAACTTGGATTATATTCAATAACAAAAGGAATAATATGTTCATTTCTGTTTTTGATTGTACATTCTAACGATTCAAGTTGCGTAAGAGAAGATACTTTTTGGAAAGCAGTATTAATGATGTCAATAGGGTAATTTCTATTTAACAAATGCTGACCTAACTCTGTCAAGGACGATTTAAAAACAGTGTCATCCGAAATAATTCTTCTATATCTTTTTGCTTAACTGTATGGTATCCCGTTTTTACATGATTTAGGATGACATAAAGAATATTCAACATATTGATGAATATTCGTGTTTTTAGCATGAAGCATTGTGACGATGTCATTATTTGCATTTTTCACGACTTCTACGTCCAAAAATGATACTTTAGTTTTAGACACATTGAATGTAAATTTTATTGTTGGATGTAATTTGTTTTTAACAGTCTATAAAATCATAAAGGTCTTCTAATGGATAATTCCAAATCATAAAAATGTCGTCTAAAAATCTTAACCATACATCTGGTTTTAAGAGTCTTTTATCTAGAAAGTCATTTTCTAATTTCCCCATAAATAAAGATGCATAAGAAGGTGCCATAGGACTACACATTGCTGTTCCCAACTTTTGGAGACAGTTTGTATTACCAAATTGAAAAAGGTTATTTTCAAGTACAAGTTTTAACAAGTTACAAACATGTTCTTTTGATAGTTTACATGTATATTCGTTTTGTTCAAGAAAATATTTACACGCTTCGATACCATCATTGTGTGGTATATTCGTGTAAAGTGAAACCACATCAAGTGTAACCAGGAATGAATTTTCAGTTAGTTTTGGTAAAGATTTTAATTTGGTAATGAAATCAAAAGTATCTTTAACATATGAAGGTAATGATTTCATCAGTGGTTGTAAAATATGATCAATATATTGCGATATGTTATTTGTAATTGAGCTACATGTAGAAATAATGGGTCTACCTGGATATCCTAAAGGTAGTGACTTATCAACTGTTTTATGTATTTTGGGTAAAATATAAAACTGAGGAGTGCGTATTTTATTTGGGAAAATACCTAGATCATCATATATGGAACAATTCTGTATAGAGATTTCATTAATACATTTGCTTATTTTTGCTTTAATTTCTTCAGAAAGATTATAGGAAAGTTTAGCATAATATAAGTCGTGAAAAATGCAAATAATGACATCGTCACAATGGTTCATGTTAAAAACACGAATATTCATCAGTATGTTGAATATTCTTCATGTCATCCTAAATCATGTAAAAACGGGATACCATACAGTTAAGCAAAAAGATATAGAAGAATTATTTCGGATGACACTGTTTTTAAATCGTCCTTGACAGAGTTAGGTCAGCATTTTTTAAATAGAATTTACCCTATTGACATCATTAATACTGCTTTCCAAAAAGTATCCTCTCTTTCGCAACTTGAATCGTTAGAATGTACAATCAAAAATAGAAATGAAGATATTATTCCTTTTGTTAGTGAATATAATCCAAGTTTGCCTAATATAGGTAAGATTATCAATAAATATTGGGATTTATTAAAATTATCATGTAAAGCAAGTGTTAAATTGCTACACGAAAGCAAACCCACACTTGCTTATAAAAGGCCTAAAAATCTTAAAGATTTCCTAATTAATTCTAAATTAGAAAAAATATTATATAAAAAGGGATCATCAACTAAATGTAATAGACCTAGATGTTCGCACTGTTCTTTTATTAATGAAAATACTTCTTTCAATAGTAATAATACGAAAGAAACTTTTAATATGCGTTGTGACACTAATTGTGCAACATCAAATGTTATTTATTTGATCACATGTAAAAAGTGTAGCATCCAATATATTGGACAAACCAGTCAACAAATATCTAAACGTATGAACCAACATAGATCAGATATAAAAAATTATATCGATCAATCATTTTCTTCTCATGTTGCCGCACATTTTGACAAGAGTTCCCATACTTTGCAAGATTTCTCCTTTCAACCTATTGTTATAGTTGATTCTGAGATGGAACGTCTGTTAAAGGAAACCTATTGGATTCACCGTCTTAATACGGTATATCCAAAAGGTCTAAATTCCAAACCCTATATACGACATTCATTAATCAAAAAAAATTTTTTTTTAATTATGTCCCCTGTTTACAATTTAGTTAATAATATTTTGATATTATTTGATATTATTTTAATTTACTTAATAACTTATTTAGTGAAAGTATAATTAATATCGTAAGAATAGGTTTAATAATTCTTTAAAAATGAAAGGCCATTTCAAAATTAAGTCTGAATATGCTATGATTAATTATTCATAAATACTTATTTATTTTATGCTAATAAGTATTATGCACACCATAATGTTTTAATATTTTTTTATTATATAATTTGAGTTCTGATAAACTATTGAACATTCGTGCTAATTTTTTTTTTTTTTAATGTGCTTATACATAATAAAAATATAAATAAAACTGTTTATCTCTATTTATTTATAAAAGTTTATATATATCTATATATATATATTGTGTGTTAATTCTTATTCTTTTCTTTTTATTTTTTGTATCATTACATTTTATTGAAATGATTATTTTCACGGGATTTGGTATTTTTGAAAAAAATATCAGTCTGATTAGAACTTAGAAGTATGACTTAGGCACTATGATTAGCTCACTTTGGTTCATAGATTTTGTAAACATCGAGTGAAAAAGATTGGCTATTATCAAGGTCATGTTCAGCCCACGTGTTAGCTAAATTGTGAACAGCCTTTTTCTTTTTCTATTTCCAGCTTGAGAATTTAATTTTTAGATGGGGCTATTTTTGCTTACGTGATAACTGGCATTTTTTTTTTTTTTTTACTTCGCTGTTTAAATTAGTGGTCACGTACCCGTCACGTGAGCCACCATGTGATCTAAAATCGTGGCTTAAAACATCCAATTGATAGTAGATTGATTCAGTCGTATTTTTATACCTCAGAATTCAAGGTGTTTCAATTATTGATGTCAGATTCTTTTGAAGTTTTCTATTTAATAATTTATTCTCTAGAAAACTACACAAGTGCTTTTAATAAATGTTCTGGGAGAAAGACATTCAGTGGAAATTTATTCTGGAATTCTAAACGGGAACATTATAAATTGTTATTCAACGAGGAATTGTTACCATCAGTACAACGACTTCATCTGACGTCATCTCCTTCCATATTGGAATTTCATCGAGGTTCGAACCTGGATTCAATTAGAACTGTTTAGTGATAGAACCTATATTTTTCAATTCTAGGATTAATATTTGGATTATATTCGCAAACCGTAAGTTCTATTTCCTAATTTTACATTGTTTTCTAGGGAAATAAAATATTTTTGTTAAACTTTACAAAGCTTGTTTGCTTCAGTCTTTTCTTTTGCTACTTTTGTACGAGCCTATACGTAACAAGAGTGTATGGCTTTAAACCGAAATTTGAAAGTCTGAACTCTTCAGTCACCACTTGTCATCGCTTTCTCTTAAGACGTTAGCGTTTACTCTTGAATTTCACAGCATGGTCAATGTAATATGTTTCAGTACAATCAGTTTTGTCTGTTGTTTATTTGTCCTGTATCGTCCAAAAAATATAATCGACTTCGTTAAGGGGAGGATTTAATAAGTCCTTATTTATGTTAAAAGTTAGATCGTTACATTACCGATTGTCGCCACCACCACAAAAGTCGACTTTCAGGAGGTATGAAGCTAATTTAATTTTAAGAATGTGTGTGTTTCTGTGTGCGTGGTCAAAATCGTCCATTGTGCATGCTAATGGAAGCTAGAATATGTACCTTGTGTGTGTGTTAATGGTAGCTTATGTATATATATATATATATATATATATATATATATATATATATATATATATATATATATATATATATATGTGTGTGTGTGTGTGTGTGTGTGTGTGTGTGTGTGTGTGTGAGCGCTAATAGTATCCAAAATATAAACCTTATGTGCTTGTGTCTGTGTGTGTGTGTGTCTGTGTGTGTCTGTGTGCCTGTGTGCCTGTGTGTGTGTGTGTGTGTGTGTTAATGATAGCCAATCCATATTCCTTATTTGCTTGTGTTAATGGTAGTTAAAACATATATCTTAAGTGTATTTGTCACATTTAGCGAAAATATTTGCCTTATGTGTGTGGGCTAAATGCAGCCAAAATATATACTTTATGTGCATGTGCTAATGGTGGCTAAAATATACCATTATGTTTTGTGCTAATGGTAGCCAAGATATATAACTTATGTGTGTACTAATGATAACTAAAATATATACCTTTTGTGTCCGCTAATGGTTGCTAAAATATATATACCTAAAGTGCTAGTGTGTTAATGATAGTTAATATATATCTTATGTGTATGTGCTAAAGGTAGTTAAAATGTATACATCATGTGTCACTGAGCAAGATAATATATCGCTAGTGCATTACTAAGACAATTAATATTTTATGTGTAGTTAGAATCCAAATGGGATCCGTAGCTCTCCGAAATTCACCTTCGTGTTGTCAACATTTCGTTCGGATACATCATAACAGCGCTCTGCTCAATTTCTCCACCAATATGCGAACTCACCGTTGGTGACAAATGGCGTTGCGGCTATAGTGATTCTGTTATTTCTATTTAATTGAGTCCTCTGATATTAAAAGCGGTCGTGCAGGATTTTTCATTATTCAATACATCTATAGTCGCAGAAAGCCGATTTACCCACTAGCGCTAATTTTTCAGTGGACTACATTAACATTTTCTGCGCGCAATTATGTCCAAAAGTTCTTTTGCCAGTGTACGGTTAAATCTTTCAGCGATGGCTTGATCATAATGAACACCGATATGGTCACGGCGAATTGGTACTGAATTTTGTTTTATCGACGGCGACACTCTCCTGTGAAATTGTTGCCAGGACCTACTTGAACTAACTTGAGCGAGTATATATGTTTAAAAATGTCTCTCATACTTAAATCTTTGAAAGGAAGAGTTTCGTCTTGTCCATATCGGCTAGCGACATCGACGACGGTTAAGACATTTAATTGCGGCCGGCAGTGAGGTAAAAAGAACTTGTGAACATGATTCAACGCTTTATCATCAGTCCTCGTGGCTGGAATATAAATTTGCCATAACGCTGTTTTTGCCAAAAACTTTCGTGCGACTTCAACGTCAAGGTGAACTAATTTATTGACGACTGCGATACCCTTGTCAACAATCACCTGGACTATAATAAATTTCAATTATCGCGTGTCTTTTTCCAATGACGTGTTGTACATATGGCATGCTAGTATGCATTTGTGTGGGAAAATATGGACGTATTTTTTGGATGGATATACTACACGACCTCGGTAGTGCAGTATATCCATCCGACCAAACGAGTTCCTATTTTCCCATACAAATGCAGTAACCTTTTTTATATGCTCATTTTCTTATTCTACCCGAGACTTACTTATATAAACAAAAACACACTACAAGAAACAAAGTAACTGAATGAATGCCGTATTCCAAACTAAATACACAAGGGTAAACTCATCATTACACAACATTATTAATGCGCACGTAACTCCGCCCAGATAAATTTGAACTTGGTCGCGTGCTAGACATAAGATTCGAAAGAAAATGGCGTTTTCGTCTACTTAAACTGAAATTTGGAGTCATATTGTGAATGAATGCGCATTTCAACAACTTTTCAATTTGATCTGGAATGAATAGATTTTGGTATTTTTGTCGATTCGACGAAATTCAGTGATAATGGACTGGATTTATCTACATGAAGCACATCGGATTTCAGCAGCGTTTGTGCCAATTCTACATGAAATATATATATATATATATATATATATATATAT
>JAECUM010028280.1:0-30450 GCA_016617855.1 Megalonaias nervosa | reverse complement strand
GTCTCTGAAATATACCTTGGATAAACATTTTCTTTATCGTCTAGACCGAAAACATTTACTGAGATATTGTTTTGTTTTTCAAACTTCGGTATCTGATTTTCTGCCACCGGAAAAGTTATCCCATTAAAATCTAGTTCGTCTTTGTATGGCAAATACTTTTCAATTCTATCGCTGTGGTCACTTTGAGGATGTTTCGCAGACAAAATTGCCCAACGAAAAACACTGATCGTCGTTGTTTTTAACATTTATACAGCATTTTTTGTTTTTAATTTTTTAGGGAGATCAACGTAAGAACTACCTCGAAGTATGTTATATTTTGCTGTGTGAAATAAAACTTCTTTTATCATTTCAAATTTCCAACCTGACCCAGATGAAGTAAATTCCTCCAATTTTTTATTTATTTCTTGGTGTATTTGAGCGGCGACTGTGGCAATATTTGTTCCAGTTAATATTTTTCGTGATTTAGCTGTTAGATATGGTTCGGAAATTTTGCTGTCGAAACCTGTATTTTCAAAAATTATATCAAGTATATCTTTTTCGACTACATGTAATTTTGATAAAATCGTATGATATTGTACTATTAGTTTGATACTTTTGTGAGCTGCAAGTTCTTGAGCTATAACAGGTTGGAAAAGATGATATAAATTTGTGGAGTTAAAATTTGCTAAAACATTTTGGTTATCAGATTTGTAACTACTGTCGTATCCTGTAAATGCTGTAGCAATTCTTTCTGCTTTGATAATGCTCTTTTTGGCAATATCACGCAATTTTAACATTATATTATATATAGTGTAATATTACATCTCTAATTGATTGTTCGATCGATAACTCACAGCACGCCAGTTGAAAAATCAATTAGAGATATAAAATCTTTATAGTATAATGACAGAAATTTTGAGATATATAAGACTGACAACGGAAGAGCAAGAAACTTATCATGTTCATCCGAAGTATAGCTTATATGCTGGAAATGCATTAGGTTCGGTTATTAACATAAACTCTAAAGAATCTATTGGCAGACCAACACCAGCTGGAATGATAATTTCAGTAAAAGGAGATGATACAGATAGAATTGAAATATTAAGAAAAAAATTTATTTATACTTTATTCTGCAATGATATTCCAGAAGGACAACGAGTATATAGAGTAAATGGCTCGATTACTGATGACAATATTGAGAATTTAGCTTTACAAAATGAGTATCAACCTCATCCAGTATTTAATCTATACGAAGCTAATGATCACGGTATTATTAGAAATAGAAGAAAAAAAATATTAGGAAAATTAGATAAACATGGGTATGCGGAACAAAAACAGATTTTGTTAATTATAAATCACACAGATTTGTTTACGAAATATTTAACGGTGTTATTCAAATAATTTAGTTATTGATCTGACGTTGATGATACGTGGAGCTAAAACTGATAAAGTTTGTTATTATAGTCACAGATTTGTGTTTGAAATTTTTAACGGCGCTATTTTAAATAATTTAGTTATTGATCATCTTAACAAAATTAAAACAGACAATCGCATTGAAAATTTAAATTTGGTAACACAAAAAGAAAACACCAGAAGAGGAGCCGGTTATGATGGCTCCAATTTAAAAAATCCTAAAAGATCAATTATATCAGTAAATCTGGAGACTGAAGAAGAAATGAAATTTAAATCAATTTATTCTGCTGGGAAATATCATAAAATTCATCCACAGCGAGTAAAAGATATAGCTGATGGTAAAACTAAATCAGCAGCATCAAAGTCAACATTTGATAGATTTACTTTTAAATATGATGATTAATTATATTTCGTAATTCTGTCTTAGTAAGACAGCTATGAGCAAACATCAAAACATCGTCGCGATCAAATTTTAATGTTATAAAAGCACTATCATTAAGTTTATTTTTTTCTGCTGCTGTTAGTAATATTCTATCATTTTCGCCAGGCATTACAATAACGTCAACAGAATATGCACTATAATCCGACAGACATTTTCGAACTGCTTCGGCTAGTTCCCTGTAATTTAATATATTAACTTTTTGATGATATTTTACATCAGGAGATTTCGTTTCGCTGGACATTATTATTATTATTATAAATTAGATAAAAGTATATTATAGTATGAACTTGATGAAAAGACTTGCTGAAATATATTCGGAAGATTATATCTCTAACGATAAAGTCGCCAACGACAAAGTCGCCAACGATAAAGTCGCCAACAACACAATCACTTACGACAATTTTATTAGCTTTATTTGGCTCATTAGAATTTTCGTGGAGATACTCAACATACTCAAATTCTGTTACAGTATCATCGACATCGTAAGTTTCTGCTAAATCGAGATAATTTTTAGCAGACATTTTTTATTTATTAGATTATATAAAATTTTGTCACTGCGGCGCTGTTACTTTAGATATTAATTTTTGTATAATCTGCTCGCCCTTTGGTGATAAAAGGTTTTTTTTTTTTGTTGTTATCATAGCACGTTGAGTTTCTTTTGTTGGAGTGATTTCTGATATAACTTGTTTTATCTCAGATGTAGACGGTGTGCCTTTTATTTTATCAGCTATTTTTTGTCCCACCGCAGTTCCAGCGGCAGATGCAGTTCCAGTTGCAAAAGCTTTACCTGCGTCAAGTACAATTGGTGCAACTTTAAGCGCGATTCCCGGAACATTTTCAATAACTTTAGTAAATATATTTCCAAAAAATCCTCCAACTATTTTTCTTCTATAAAATTTTTTTCTCTGTTTCATTATATCTGAGGTTGCATAATTTGTATTGTCAATCACGAAGTCGATAGCGAAGCTATTGCGCACGTAAGTGTAAATAATAAGTAACAACCTCGTTATTCAGATCCAGCTGTCGTCCAGATTGATCTGTCAACTGCATATTTATTGTTGTTATTTGATTTTCAACATTTAGTGGATAATAAATAACTTGCCGTGGACTAATTTGCATGAGAGAACCTGGTGGAACATCTGGCGAGAAACTATATATTGTTTGACCTTTACTGCCCTGGGCTGAGTAAGATCCAGAAGCAATAGAGCAATTTACTAATATTGTATTACTGGTTACTGGATTTTTGTAATCAATACCTTCAGCAGCAGCACCATAATAAATATTTAGATGTTTAAATCCGAGTAATGACGCGATACTTCTTGGTGATGTAAAATCAACTACTATGGTATCTTTTAATGTCATTCTAGCGCGTAACGTGTTATAATTTGGTGTTAACTCGAAATTATCAGGGTTTATCTTCTCATTTTGCATAAGCTCCTTTGTTGTTTTATTTAGATCAGTGATATTATAAGCTCCTTGTGGAATTTTGATTTTTTTTAACTTACCTCCTATAATATCTGGAACCGACAAAGCAAACGAAATTTCATCATTGACACCAGTTTTCACGTTTGCCATGGAATTCCAACACGTACATAAAATTAGTCCAATTTCATACCGTTTTTCGCGATTTAATTCTATTGGCGGAATATAATTTACCGAAAAATTTGCGCTATCTTTAGCGGCTGTACTAGAGTCTAGTAATAATGTTGTTGACATTGTTATTTATTACATTTTTACAAAATTAAGTCGTTGCGATTTATATTAAATCGCTATGTAAAGTTTCATACTCGTCAGATGTTAATAAATTTTCTGATCTTAGATGATCAAGTATGTCAACAATTTCATTATCAATTTCAACACTAATATTACCAGCTTCCTTTGATGATATCAACAGCATTAATCTGCCTATCATTTCAGCAGTTGATGTATATATTTTTACACCGGTGCCAGTTTTTTCTTTAGCTCTCTCTAAACGAGCTCTATCATAACCATCAAATACAGTTTTAAATTTCCTTCCTTCAGTACTAGCTGTTCTAGCTCTAAATTTTACTGCAGCATTTTTAAAAACACCGGCAATAACACCATCCCGGGCTTTTTTGTAAAGTTCTGTGAAATCTTTTTTTTCAGCTTTATCAATTTCATCTAAAGCTTGTTTACCATCTTTAATTTTTTTATCTAATATAACAATTAAAGTATCATATTCATTTTGTGTTAATTTATCAATATTATCATCATCTTTAATAATATTTTCTTTCATACAAGTATCATAATCTGAATCTTCTATTTTTTCTTTTACCATTCCTTTTATTTCTTTAATTTGCTTCATTCTTTCAGTTTCCTCGGAAGTTTTTATTTTTCCTGGAGATATAACTAGTGGCTGTTCAATCTCTCCTAAAACTGTTATGCCTTTTGGTATCCCAGCTTCTTCTTTTCTATATTCTTTCACTCGATTTTCATCATTTATTTTGAATTTCCTTAAAAAATTCCAACCCTTACCAAACCCTTTAGTTCTATTATCATTAGCTGTTTTGTAAAATACATCAGCAATAACACCTTGCTTAATTTTATAAGACAGTAACATCATTTCATTATTTTTGTAGCTTCATCTAATTTAGCATTAGACTCGTTACCAGAAAGTATAATTTTATTTAAATCATTAATAAGTTTATCAGATCTTTCTTTCGACCAAGTTTTTATATTATCAATAACATTTATATCATTTTCTGTCAGAAATTCACGATATTCACCATCTGATATTTTTTCATTTGCTTTTTTCTTATAAAATCGTCTTTGTTCATCAACATCTAAAAACTTTATCGTTCTCGCACCGATACCTTTTTGTTCTTGCTCAATATTCTCTAATCTTTCTGATAATTTTCCAAGTAAACTTCTAATTTCATATGAATTTAATTCTGCTAATCTTCTTTCGAATAAAATTGGATTATTAATCAGTCGATTTAGTTCATTTCGTCTAGCAACAGGATCAGCAATATTTGCTACAAGAGCATCAGCCAATTTTCTTTTTTCTCGTCAGATCTAGCAACAATTTTTGCAACAGCTGCTTCTTGTTGTTCTTTAAAAATTCCAACCAAACCTTTTTCCTGTAGTTGCTTAAGTAGTGGTTTAGTTTCAGGTTGTTTTCCAAGTAGTGCTTCAGTAACTGGTTTGAGAATCGTAGCTGTTTTTTTCTGCAGCAGTTACTTGTCCACGTCGTGCTTGCTGTACTTTCTGCTTACATTCTGCTTGAGATTGAGCAAGTTGTTTTAGATCTTCTATATGTTTTCTGTACTTTGCTCGTTTATCCATAATTATTATATATAAATTTTATAAAATTGGAAAAATTATAAATAATTTTCTATCGAAAACAAAAACTTCTTGCAAGTAACTGTCAATACAACAGCAAAACATTTTAGTTGGATCATGTGTAAGTTTATCAAATAAGAAAAAGTTATATTTATCTTTTGTAGCTTTATGATAAAGTTCGATAAATTTATCTCTTGTCACATCGCCGCATTGCTCGTTCGCGATATTTCTAACGTCAACATTGTCCAGTCCCGGAAATAATATAAAACAACCAGTATTTCGCCAAATAAATCTGTCAACATTATAAAAACCTTGAGCTAAATAAACAGAATTACATTTCTTATTTCGCGACAGCTAAAAATACGATCTTATTTTGTTCATTTCTACATTATTTAGCGGAATATCGTCAAAAACTACTATTTTATGTTCATCTGCATCAAGCTGATTAACTGGAACAAGATCTTCCGGTTGTTTGATAATAAAAAAAATCTTCGCCAGCATCAAGATCATCACGAAGTTTGTCATTGTATTCGCTTAGTAGCTCGTGCTTATCTTGTCGCGGATTAATTGTATAAATATAAACTCGATCATAACTAAAATTATCACCAAGAAGAAAATTCATTAGCAAATTTGTTTTTCCCGATCCAGTTCGCCCATCAATAAGATAATGACAATCTGGAAGTTCGTTGTTATGTTTATGTTTCACCAACCGCTCTGTATCAAAGTTTAATATCGACGATTTTGCCATTGTTTGTTATATAATATTATGCTATATTAAACTGACTAATGTTGACAATTTTATGTAGGACAATAAATAATGAGCTACTATACAAAATTTGGAACATTAACAGGAAATTCATCAGCTGAAAGTACAATAACAATAACAAACGGCAAGATTGATTTATCAGGTTACCTGAAAAAAATTGGTGACACAATGACAGGAAACCTGTTTATGTCAAATCAAAGAGTACTAGGTTTAGAAACAGCGTATCCACCAGTAAGAGTTGACCTTACACAAGCTGTTAGTTATGCACAACTAAAATCTGTTGATGACAACAAGTTGTCGTTGACAGGAGGAACTTTAAGCGGCAACTTACATATGTCAGAAAAAGAAATAATAAATTTGGAGACCAGGTATCCACCAGCAAACTTAAATTATACACAAGCGGTAAGTTATGCACAGTTGAGGTATGTGGATGATAACAAACTTGATAAAATCGGTGGAACGGTTATAGGTAATATCAATATGTCAGGAAAAAAATTATAAATTTAGAGACTGCATATCCGCCAGAAAACTTAAATTAAACACAAGCGGTAAGTTATGCACAACTAAAATCTGTGGACCATAATAAACTTAACAAAGCCGGCGATACAATGACAGGTAACCTGTTTATGTTAAATTCAAAAATAACTGGATTACCGACAACCTCACCACCAGCTAATGATGCTGATGCTGTTAGTTATGGTCAGTTGAAAGAAGAACTTGCTCCATACTTTAAAAAAATCTGGTGGACCAATGTCGGGTAATATAAACATGAGAGACAAAAAAATAACTACGACGTATGTTCCAGTTGGCCCTAATGATCTGACAAATAAAGCATATGTTGATAGTCTGTCTAGTGGTATAAAACGAACTAAAAACAATGTTGGATATATTCCAATACTTTATAAAGCAACTGACAACCGAGTTGGGTTTGAGGTAAGCGCATCAGCATATTATCCCGAAAATTATCCTTATTACGCTTTCTCTGATAGACATGAGTGGACGACCAACGGAGAAGATGAAAATTTTTGGATCAAAATAAAATGTCCCAATGCAGTTGCTATTTGGCAATTTCATTTGCGAGGCCGATTAAACTCCAGTGTTGGTCGAATTTATAATTGGCGATTGGAAGGATCAAATGACGATATTAATTGGGCAACACTGTATAGCACAACAGACACTTACATTTCAACAACACAATATTTTACAATCCCGACAGAAAACACTGTTAACAAGTACTTATATTTTCGAGTTAATGTTTTTGCTGCTGAGCATCCGTTTCCAGGACTGACAGCATTTCAAATATATACACTCGACGAACAAATTTAATCTAATGCTATAAAATAATGTCAGAACCACTAATTATAACCATTGCAAGAGAATTTTATGATAATATTTTTAACCCTAAAATAGATGTTGGAGCTGTTAATGGAGCAGCAAAAACAATCCAAAATATGAAATATACTGGCATCAGTTTATTAAACAGACTAACATCGCCAGATCATGTTACTAATTTTATTCGCGTTATGCATATGCGAGGACCACAACTGAAAAAAGCAATAGAAAACTGTGATATTATAAGCAGATACTGTCATCCTGAGGATTGTCTAGAAGAACAAAAACAAGTTGAAATTATACTTAAAAAAATATTATTCGAGCTTGATTGGTCTAATATAGATTTGATAATAAAATCAGACTTAATAAAGGCACGAGTTTATAGTGGAAGAACACTGGAAGAAAGACGAATAAAGGAAAATCATATTCGTCTCGACAAACTAGCGGAAACTAAAAAAATTAAAATGAAAAGAGGCAGAAATTTATATGATAGTTTTTCAAAACGAGGTATATTTAAACATCTCGGTATGTACTACCATGACAAAGAAACCTTGGTTAAAATTGTTACTATGACATCAGACGCAGAGTTAATTATTAAAGTGTACGCAAACGCAATTTTGCCAATGATACGTAAAAAAGACCCAGAATTTGATCCAATTATTGTTAACAAGTCTCTAAAGATAATCAAAAGTTTAGACGATGAAATTAGTAATTTTAGTGATGATGAGCGAGAAAGTTTTTTGAAGAAGTCAATCAAACAAAGTTGGAAGTAAAGTCTGATTCATATTATGATATAAGTGAAGAAGATGATGTTCCATTACCATCATTCCAATACTCTAGACAATTGTCATTACGGAATTATTACAACGAAGTTAAAACAATACTCACAAAACCATATGAGAAACTGAGGTTAAAAGTAGCTTCTGCTGTTGGTCTTCTTACAATTGAACTAGATCAGCTTAAGAAATTAATGTTAGCAAATTTCGTAGTCGCATATGCAATTATCAGACAACATCTTGTTCTCAAAAATTACACGTTAGATCAGTTGAGTTTAGTTTTAGGGTATATTGATGAAACAGAAATCGATTACAGTAATTTTGTAAATAAAACAGATTTGTATGAGAGTGAAGTAGGAAATAGTTTTGATTCATACGCTTGGTTAAAGAAACAGTATGTACTAACAGATAAACGATATGATGATACTTCTTCAGATGTTTATGACAAATACAGAGAGTTTATAGCTGATCCTAAAAATAATGAATTCCACGAGTTTCTCGATTCGATTGCTGGCGCTAGAACTTTTGTCTTTGTATAAAATATTGTATAATGAAAAAACATATTATCGATTTCAATCACATTTCAGAAGAAATTCCAAAACAAGATGTTGACGCACTAGTAAAATATTAGAAATTTTATCATAAAAACCTCTGGTGTGTAAAAGAATGCTATAAATACTATAGCAAAATACTTCGTATAATATAATACCACTGCTAATGACTAGCTCTGGTATAATTTCAAGTGAAGCATCATTAAATCCGTTTTTGTTAATAATATCAGGCGTTGGTGTTTCTCTTGCAACAGCGTGTAAAAAAATTGAACCTCGACTTGTGACTAAAAACAATGCCTGCAAAACAGCTAGTATAACTTACAAAAAATTACTTGATCAGATACGATCTTACTTACGCGGTGTAAAATATGATATGAACAATTTAATACGCGAGTTTGGTATTATTGACAGTATGTTAACGGATATCCTACCAATGAGAGTCAGCAGGTATGAAAACGATTATCACAAAATATGGTTACAACAGTAGTAAATGTTTAGTAATATCTTTCTCCAACAAAATTGAAAAGGATGGATGTCTCTGGTCTAGAATCCGCACTTGGTTGAGGATTCCCCCGCCTCTTAGTTTACTGAAAAAAATTATGTGACATACAATATTTTTAGTCTTATTTTGAGCTGAAAATGACTCCTTAAAAAGATTATAAAATAGAAAGTTTTATAGGAGAATTCTCGGTTTGGTTTAGGATCCGCATTATTTCGAGCTGAAAATGACTCCTTAATAAAATTACAAAATAGAAAGTTTTATAGGGGAATTCTCGGTTTGGTTTAGGATCCGCCTATTTAACTACTACTACTGTAGGATGAGTTGCATGGCCTTACATTTGCACGCATGTTTTGATGGGCAGGACAAACATAATCCCCACTTCTTCGAAAAGCGTGAGGGCATGATAATGTGAAAAATTACCATTAGAACTGCAATTATGATTCCGAGTAAAGCACCACCTAGGACGTCACTCCAATGATGTTTGTAGTCCATTATACGGGAGAACCCTATGTACAGTGCAACTCCCATGAATGCCGCCTGCAGCAATGGACGGAATAGATGTATCCTGGTCCAGATAAAACGAACCTGTAGATAGATCTGAAAATAAAAAACCCAATCAACTCCATTATCAATCATGCAAAAGACAGCCTTGCTAGATCGGCTTTTCATGCAGTAACAATGGCAGATGCTGACTTGGATTAAGTTTTCTGAAATAAATTTTATAATTTAATGGTTATATGGAAACGTTTTTGAAGAAGGCATGTATGTCAATATGACTATTTTGAATATTTTATCAAAATGATGAAAGACATTCTTTATATAATTGGTATATTTATCATGAATGTTTAAAAAAAATAACCATTGAAGCAAACAATGATGCAGTTCTGTTAGAGGGACTAATCTGGAAAAATAATGGTGGATGGTCGACGTGCTATCAAAATGACGAAAAAGGAAACAAAATTATGTATTTGTGTACACGTCATACAATATATGAATTCTACGTATTTACCCTAATAATTAAACTAATTAATTAATTAATATTTTTACATGACCTTGATAAACCGTGAGCAAAATATATAACATTTACAGGCTGGAGGAGATTAAGGTGAGCGAAAAAAAACCAACACATATATATAAGAGTTTAAGGTTAGCAATAAAAAGAAAAAAGCACGAATATACATACGATGAAATAAGTAAACCCAAAGAAAGCTGCGGATGCGTGGTTAGATGGGAAAGATTTTCTGCAAAAGAAATTGTTTTATTAATAGTTCGTTCACTATACTTTGTAAAGACAATACCGTACGTGCGTGCATGTGTCCGTGCGCACCCGTTTTTGTATTATTATTATTCATAGTTACAATTTTTTCATTTACCCAATTTGATACTTCAAAATTGAAATTTAAGGCTCACAGAAGAATAACAACAACGTCTTTTAACTTACAAAATTGTACAAAACATAATTATTTGATACCTCAAATTTATACGTATAAATATGTATGGACCAATAGAGGCGGTGCATACTTGTACCTTATGGTAAGATGGACATACTGCAGTTTAAAATTGATTTCTTATCATTGGTGAAGATTTCCATCTTGTAATGGATCCATATATAGATAGTATCAATTATAATAATTTAAATAATTCAAGAACAAAAGAATTTGTCTTACATATATGTACAGAAAATAAATTAGTAGATGTATCGAAATAACATAATATAGGTTTACATCGGTATACTTGAAGAAAGAGTAATCCAGTCAAACAAGGCAGACTAGACGTTTATAATTATTGTAAAGGTAAATATTTAACTTGGCAAATTCTCTTGTAAAAATGAAGATAGTTTTCCAAAATAAAATTTAATAAAATTATGGAAATTTAATAATTCATTATTAAAAGACATGAAATAAGTTAGAAGAGTAAAAGAGACTATCTTAAAATTTAAACATCCATATGTACGTGCCGATCAATAAGATACTTTTGAGAATATACATGTCTGATCTAAATATGTAATCACTGATAGACTTATCTTTGAAATGCTTCTATCGGACGTTAGGGGAAAAACAGTTTTGTATGCGGCTTTGAATAAAGCAAGAGTCACTTGAAGGGACTGACGCTCTACTGTCCGAAAAGAATTTCCAGAAATTCAGGATAAGACCATTTCTCACTTTTATCTGTGGAGTGTTGAAGCCGTCTCTAATATTCTTCAGCAATAACAAGATTTTTAAATTAAGATTACAGTGGATGTCAGATTGGTACTGTTTTCATTTAGGACCAACAAGACATGATAAGAAGTCTTTCGGTGAAAACCCCATTCTGACATGACCTTTCATTCCGGTGAAGTAGTGACAATTCTATTATGAAGATGGTCACTGTGGCAGCCATACTGGATGGCTAAGCAGCACCATTTTGGTTTGGGATCCACCTTCCACATATATATATATATATATATATATATATATATATATATATATATATATATATATATATATATATATATATATATATATATAATATAAGTATATGTATATATATATATATATATGTATATGTATGTATCTTGCGTGTAGAGATTTTAGCTAATACGAAAAGAAAAATAAATAAACGTACTACATGAATAATCATAGATGATATAACTTATGTTCTTTCTCAGTATGATAACGATACGTCACTTACTTTTGATGATTCAAAGAGATCACTAATGTCTGTTTTACAGCTTTTATATCAATGTTCTAAATTTTAGAGTCTTAATATAAATATTTAAAAATACAAACAAAGGCTGCTTGGAAAGGAAATAGAAGAGGTAGCAATACGAAATAATGTCCAGGATATACATTTAACTGTGATTGTACGGAGCTGAACATTTCTTAGAAACACATATGTGGTTTAATCCTTGTATTACAGTAGATGGAAAATGTATGAGTTATAAAATATTGTTTCAGAAAGGTATTAGATTTTTTATTTTTTATTAATGAGACAGTTCCATGCAAATTTTTTATAGCTTTACAAAATAAATTTTTTCTTAGCATTAATTTTGATAGATTTTTTCAAAGCATACTTGCAGCTATAAAATCATATAAAATTAATGTATTATCAATTATTGTTCTAATCTACACAAACAGTTGACAAGGATTGCTGTGAACACCGTAATAAGAAATAAAATGAATGTATAGGTATATATCAGGAATTTACTGGAAACAATGAAATACCAAATTCTAGAAGTAAATGGAATTTAGAACATGGCAATTTACAAGATGACGACTGACAGACATTTTCTTGCAACCTTATAAAATTTAATGCGTTCCAATCTTAAATGGCTGCGGTTTAAAAATGATATCTCTCTCTCTCTCTCTCTCTCTCTCTCTCTCTCTCTCTCTATATATATATATATATATATATATATATATATATATATATATATATATATATATATATATAATCTGCGTACTCGTCCCTGGGCCTAGTAAATGCAGATTCAAATCTCGAAAAATATGTCAGAAATCGTATTCTCCTTAACAAGCGCCAAAGTTTAAAATCGCGTACCATTTGGATTACCTCAGTCATAAATACTCTTCGTCAAATTTGACGATTTCGTTTTGGTCAAGAACATGCGCAAAGGAAGCAACTTATGGGATTTTTTCTTTGTACAGGTACCCCATGTAAACCTGATACCGAAATGGGTAAATATTATAAACACTGTATGTGCAAATTCACGCCTAGCTCTCGGTTTCAAAATGACACTTTTCAGTAATTAAGGCGCCATTGTGATGTGGAAAAGGTTTCCAGTTCAACGAGCTATACACATCTTCACAAATCAAAGATTTTGGAAGATAAGAGACAGAGTATGTCAACATTTTTGTGATTTTCCATGTGGTCGAGCATTGTTACACTGACAGTTATCCCACGTACCCGGTATTTTCAAGACTAAAGCGTTATTGTCACAATTTTGCCAACGGGAAAATGTAAGCAGATATAAGTTTGCAATTACTGTTGACAAGACAAATATTGCCGAATTATTTTCATAGTATTTTAAGTGTCTAAGCCGACTGACCTTCACGCGAGATGATAGATCGCTCCGAATACCAAATCACGTGACATGACGCTCTGCTAACACCTCTGACAAATATGCAGTATTTAGCAAAGAAATATATTTCAGCTTAAGTGATATGTTTATTGAAAATGATTTGTATTATTCTTAAAAATGTAAAATTTCACAGTTGCATATATTATACTGCAGTAGACAATATTTATATTTGAAGTTCAAGTTCGTATAGTAATAACCTAAGATTTTTATTTCAGTAAATAATAAGAATTAGTTTTAAAGCTGCTCGATAACTTATTCATGTACAAGGAAATTCGCTCCAAAAGATGTTAATGTATTTAGTATATAATCTTATCCTTATTAATTTTATCTGGCTTATGTTTATGTTGCCTTGGAAGTAAATGAATTAAAAATTAATAACAAAATCGTAAATAATTACTGCTTAGAAGTATACTGTTGTACATAATAATTTTAAAGTTCTACTATTTTCATCAGATGGAATTTTGATTAATGGTGTCTGTTAATGCAAACATGTAAATGCGTGATTAATATATCGGACGATAATTATCTGAAACCATTGCTTTTGTTTATCTTTATTATTACACTTTTGTATCCCCACCCCTCCTAAACCCAATGAAAAAGTGAAAAGTCACTCAAGTGTCTGAAAGATCGAGACGATAAGTCATTGTTTTTGGGACAAGCCAACTTTAAAGTGTAAATTTTCAAACTTTAATATAATGCAATCTGGGGTTCAGTGTTTTATATACAAGAAAAATAATATATATCAAAGCCCGAAAGTTTGAGGAGGGGGCGGGGTCTCCACTCATATTCTAGAAATGTTTATTTTTATATATATTTTTCAATTTCAATTCTTTTTGTTTCCTTCAAACCATCGACGAGACATGCTTTTCTACATACTTTTATGCAATCAAACATGTTGTAATTGCCATCAATTGTTTCCATATTCAGCTGATCGTACAAGCGACCAGAAAAAAGTCTTTATCCGTCGAAGTTTTGTCTATGTTTCGGGGAAGTAATCAATCTAATTCCTCCATTTAGACGATCTGGATATAGACAGTCAGAATTACAAGGCTCCCACTGCCTTCTTTTCACCCTTATCGATCGAGAAATCAACAAATCATTGCAAAAATTGTACCTACTAATCAAAATCAATTCTTCATTGCCACAAGCAGCTTGTCGGAGGAAAATGGCGGACGTAAGCAATTCCTGCAGGTGTGTCTCGCTGATTGGTTACTTGATCTGCATGATTGATAAGTGGCGATAGGTCAATTTCCATCAACATTCACGCGAAACTAGCTGTTAAAATCTATTTATAAAGCGGATAATAAAGACACGTCAACCGATTGGCCGCAGTCTAGATGGGAAAATGACCTTGAAATGTTTCAATTCTTATGCCCTATAAGCAACCTTCCTTCAAACACATTTAATACGAACGTTGGTGGAAACTGAGACGGTAGGAGTTCTTCACTCAAATGTAGTTAATGACAATTTTCTTGTGAAAAGTAATTACGTACTTGCTCTTAAATGAATATCTGCTGGCATCTTTACTTTGGCGCGACAACGCATTAATAAAGACCCACAGCCTTGAAAATGCTGGTCACATGGGGAAAACGTAACAACAATCACACAATAATCATAAAAAACGGCCACTGTCTTTCTCCAGACTTCTCCCATATCAAACTCTGGAAGATGCGTGATAGCTCATCGAAAATGAAAATTAGGACACCTTGATTACGGAAAGGTTTCATCATAAATTTGAATACCACGATGCAATCAAGGGCTGTATGTGCAAATGCAATTTCTGGACTTGCCAACCTTGTTTCTTATTATATGTTTATCGAAGGAGCCATGTATTAAAACCTAATATTTTCTTAAGTTTTACCTATGTTAGTATCAAGCTTGCAACAGGTAAAAATGTAATCAGTATACTAGAGATACTAGAGAAGTGTACTTTGTTAACTATATTGATGAGAGGAAAGAGTAAATCTTATAACTCACTCGTGCCACGGATCAGTGCTTAGAAACTGACCTTACGCGAAGACGATAGATCGCTCCGCCTACCAAATACTTGACGACCTGTTAACCTCCGACAAACATGCAGTATTTGGCAAAGAAATATGTTTCAGTTTAAGTGATATGTTTATTTAATGTGATTTATATTATTCTTAAGAATATAAAATTACAAACTTGCATTAAATTATACTGCAGTAGACAATATTTACAGATGTAGTTCAAGTTCGTACACTAATAACCTAAGTGTTTTATTTCAGTAAATCATAACAATCAATTGTAAAGCTGCTTAAGAACTTTTTTTATATGAAAGGAAACTTGCTCCAAAAGATGCTTGTGTATTTAGCATATAATCTTATCCTTGTTAATTTTATCTGAATTATGTTTATGCTGCCTTGGAAGTATATGAATTAAAAATTAATAACAAAATCGTAAATAATTACTGTTTAGAAGTATATTGTTGTACATAATAATTTTAAGGTCTACTATGTTTGTCAGATGGAATTTTGATCAATGATGTCTGTTGATGTAAACATGTAAAGGTATGCTTAATATATCGGCAGATAATTATCTGAAACCTTTATTTTACGCGAATCTAAGTTTCTTTTCCAAGCAATCACTTATTGATGTTAAGGAGGTTGTTATATTGTGTTCTTAATGACGTATTGTGTTTATGCGTACATTATAAAAAAAAAAAAAAACGAGGAAATCTCACCACAGGCTGCCACAGGGTGAAAAAGGAGCGTAGCGGAATATCGCCAGTGGCTTGCAACGATGATTGACAACAAGCTGTCAGTTTCAGGGATTTGCCACCCACTCACCACATTCTGTCCTGTCAAGACCAATCATTGGAACTCACTGTTTAATGTCTTGAGCGATAGAAAGTTTCAGATAATTTATATCAGAAAGAGGCTAGAAAGCCTAGTTTTGGACTTTTGCCTGGGGTGGGGTGTCAACACACATGAAAGAGGGTAAATATACTCATATTATTTCTGTCACAGTGCATGACAATTGTAAAATTGAGTGACAATTGCCATGGCATTTTATACACAAACATCAAGCGTATAAACTTTATCCTTTTCCACCCATTGCATGGTGATCAGTCACGCTTAAAAAAAAAAAAATCAGTGATACGAATCCATATACCAAGACCATGCGAAGTGAACTGGAGTTTGAATGCTCACAAAGACTCAAGTACGTCGTTAAGTCACAAAAAAAAACTTTCCATCACACAAAATGTCGTGTTGAGGAAACGAAAATTCGGTTCAGTTAGCAGTGCTGCCTGTAACTGTGACTGCAGTAAAATAATACACAAATTTAAAAAGAGGTGTTTGACTAAAGGAATCAAGAAAGGTCACGTGGAATGTGCTAACTCTGTAATATAGGCCCTAAACTAGTTGGTACGACACCGAGATGTTACCTCCAATGACTGGAACATGAATGAAAACACGGATGACAGGAAAGGGCAATAATATATATATAAAACAACATGAGACGTCTCACCTTGCATCTGTCATTAAAGGCAAATCTGTTCCCGTGCAATACTGGTCACCCACGTTGACGTAAACAGAAAAATTGTTCCTAATGCAGTCTATTTTACCATAATCTGGCTTGCAGACATCAAAGAAGTGTGGTCTTAGTCTCCCAGCAAGCAGTTTTCCAATTTCTCCAAGTATCAGTGTCAGCCCCATTCCAAATAAAAACACCCCTATCGTCTTGTAGCATGTAGCAGCGTATTTCAAATGATTGCAACCTTGACCTTTTTGTCTGGACTGGTAATGGTGGACACCTTCTATAACCGCCATCTGGTGGTAGAACAAAGACAAGTAAACGTCGGTATGAAAAAATAGATAAGTTTTTTAACATAAAAAAGAACGTGCTGTTGCTACGGATGTTTTAGCAGATCAAACATTTCAAGATCGATGTTTTTAATTCCTCTTTCAAAGATTCGTCAACAAAAATGTTAGTGTTCAGTCTGACACGATAATTGTATATATTCTACCAACTTATGGTATCATAAAATGATACATACTGAATTTCATAACTGGTTTAAAATTGATTTTGGTGTTCTACGTACGTAATGTTGGTGTTCAATGTTGCTACTAACAACCACTTAGGTAAAGCTTAACTCCTAACCCCGACTTTCCAAAAAGGGTCCATTTTTTTATAGACGGTAATGCCTGTTGAGATTTATGAATAGATTTTTTTATTAGATAAGGAAGAGCTATTGGGGTAGTCCAATAAATTAATCCCCAAGCCTGTACTGATAGTGCTGGACAGCTTGTTGTCTGATCTCACATTATCATTAAATCGTGTAATTAGTGCAAACAATATTGTGCATAACACATCAAAATCTAGGAGCAGTCCATTCGAGTCATATGATCAAGGCACCCAAAACTTGGAGTAAAAACTGAGTGGAAGTCGCATCAGTTTGATTGGTGTATATAATGGAACAGCCTTTTGTAGTCACAAAAATTTGAAGTGGTCACAGGAGGTAGGGTCGTGTTATTCCTCCTGGATTTATGAGTTGTAATACTGTTGTACCAGTACAGGTTTGGGGGCTGATTTATCGGACTAATTTAGGGGCTCTTTCCACTGTAGTCCTACTTTGATCTTAGGCGTCATTAGATTCCAATCGGAATTTGAGGTTTATTTCTTTGAAGTGGTGAATCACTCACTATTTATTCCTAAATCAGACTTAGCTATAATACAATTCCTGAAATATCATTGCTTTGTGTGGAAAGCTAAATTCGTGTTGTGAAGATCGTTGTGATACTGATGTCCAAGATTTAATTCAAATATTCAGGAAGAATAGGGGTTACAAATGTCAATACGGGAGTGCAATTTAGTCCGAATAAAAGAAATGCTTTAGCCCACCGGGAAGAGCGTTTTAAGCCGAATCTTAAATGATCCGTTTTAAAGCTATTAGTGGAATGAATATTGCCATACATCTATGCTGCTTTTCATATATTGTGACTGAAATTTTGCTTATATTTTGTAATTAAGGAAATCGTGAACGATTACCTAAAGCATACAGCTGATCAAAATAGCTGCTCTCTAGTCCTCGAATAAAGAATTAAACTAGTCCAAAGAACACAAATTAGAGCAGTTACTAATATAGGAAAAAATGCATTGTGCCAAAGTAGGCAATCTGAAAGAACAATAAATAAATTATAAAACACAAAAATTATTATCGGCTAGTTTTGTCTTCAATTTACTTTTTATGCACAGAAAGCAAAAATGACCAAGTGGAACCTGCCATCTTTTGATAGGTGCACACCTGTAGTATGGCCGAACTATACTCTCCAACCCAAATTATAAACATAAATCATATACAAAAATAAAGGGCGTTAAAAGTTCGTTTAACAATACCTCAGATACACAAGGGTTTTTTTCAATAGCCAGGATTATCAGTGAGGAAAATAGGGGACATTCTTGTCCCTTAAAAACACTGTCTACAGCCTAAATGCTTCCTAAATAAATGTAGCCAAACTTTACTAAATCTGGGTCACTGAGAACGAAAACGATACTTAAAATTGTTGATTGGCTCTAGTTTTAAAGCTATGAGAGTGGGTCAGTATATACGACCCTCGACTTGGGAATGGCGGAGGATAAGTGATCTCAGTTTAAACCAGAAATGACTAAAATACATCTTTGACTGGATCTATGAATAAATCTATGACTGGGTTTAAACAGTACTTGCTTTCTGGGCAAAACAATGAAGGATGCAATCTGAAGCAGCAGCAGGGAGGGTGAACCCTACAAATTGGGTTTCGAGCAAGTTTGTCTAAAAATAAAGATTCACACGAAAAAAAATTTAAAAAAAAGGTCAATAACGTCAAACTGAAACCTCTAACTTATCGAGATTCTCTTTGCAGTATCACTGCGGCGTTAGTTTGCGCTGTTACTTTGCCGTTGACATCCGTGTTTATAAAATTTTGTGAGTGATCGTTTATGTAATCGTGCGCGTCATTTTTGTTAGCCCACCCTCCCTGCTGCTGTAATTAAACCATTGCGTTATATCAATAATGATCGGTGAAGCTCACTCAGCAAGATTAGTTCGAGAGCGACAAGAAGCAATTTAGAACTATCTACCTGTCCGTAGATCGCGTCAAACAACAATTACAGCAACGCCAACAGACCCAAGGAGAATTTACAACATCTGCAGAACAATTATTTAAACCCATCACTGAAACCACGAAGGGTATCGTCCCTGTGTTAACGGAGACGGCAAAACAAACTGAAAAATAGCGTCGCGGACTAAAAAAACGAAAAATATTCTACGAGAACTTCCAGCCGAGCTTTCAGCGTCCATAGCTGAGGCGAGCGCGACCACGCCAGAGACAGATCAAGCGGATGACGACGGCGACGCAGTCACTGAACAAGAGCGAGAAGGAGCTCAAGCTAAAATTAAATTGTATGATAAATTTAATGAGGTTTTCATTGACAACATCGCAAAGTTTAACATAAATAAATTAGCTGAAACCGCTTTTTTATCTTATGATGAACGAAAAAAATTTCTAAAACCCGAGTACGCCGACGATAATATAAGTCGCGAGCAATGGTACAAATGGATTTTTCGTTTACGTTTTAATGTTGATCAAGCTCGAAGTAGCAACAAAAGATATGTTGCTTAAAATACAGCTATAGCGAATATTGCGTTGACTTTTCAGGAAATGCAACAACGTCAACGTCAACCAGAACCAGAACAATCAGTATTTGATTATTTTAAATCTAAGAGCGTTGATGCTATTCCAAATCCATCCTACACAGAAGCTATTGCATCAAAATATGAATCCCAACATAAATATTTAAAACCTGAGTACGTAGAAGAATTTAAACCTGATGACTGGATTACTGCTGTATATCTCGTTTCTAAAAATACTGAAAGAATAGATGACTTTGGCGATTATGATGAGTTTAAAGAAAATGTAATGAAACGAATAAAATCTTCTAAGGAGAAAAAACCTAGCGAACCAACTTCGTCGACGACTCCGTCGGCGGAACCAGCTCAACCCCAAGGTCTCTTTGGTAGTGTTTCATCTTATTTTAAAGGCAAAACTGGAAGTGGTCTCACTCGAGAAAGTAAAACTTTCGTTACTTGTCCCGACAGCGTCATCGCTGACGTAGATAGATTAGAAACTCTCGTCGGCGGAAAACGAGCTGGTAATAATTCTCGCGAAATTATTAACGAAATCACATCTATTTGTCAACGATTATTTACCGGTGGCATCATGGACGCTAACGTGTATCGATCTCTCATCGATTAAATTACTGATGATTATCATAGCGACTGAATGTCACTGATTAAACAGTTAGATATAATTATTATAATAGATGATCATACACGCTAATCAACGTAGACCAATCATGGTCAGGGTGGTTAATAGTCGATTACCTGTATATGAGACATTTTACGGAGATGGACTCGGTGATGTTGTTAGGGGTTTATTTTCGAGAATCGCTCCGAAAGCAGCACCGATTGCAAAGCAATTAGGTATGAAAGCCATTGATGTTATTCGTGAAAAAGGTATTAACGTTGTCGGTGATACCGATGGGAAAGCATTTTCTGCGATCAAGGATAGGCTAGCGCGATTAGTACAACGAGTGCAACGAAAGCAGAGCACTTCACCGCAGAGTCGGCCGCGAGCAAAACTGGTCAGCACCGCAAAGATGCCTGTGCGTGTTAGTAAAATAATAAATGACGCCGCAAACTAGAAAGTAGCAGCGATGGTTTTACCGTCAACGACCGATGAGGAAAAAAATATATCAGCATGTTTGATAGCGGGAAGTGGACTTCCCCGGAGCGGGTTCCGAAGAAGTGAAACTTCTCAAAGTGGTCTTCGTATTAGACGATGATCAATAACATAACATGTTTAAACGCGAATCTGATTCCGCATTTGATATGGAGGCGCCAATTCTCAAAAGAGGAATCTAACCGTGATTTTCAATTTTATTCTTACGATGCGCGAATGCCAGATCAGCGTGGACGAATTGAATTACAGGTTCAAGATACGAGTAGATATTTCTATCCCGCGGAGTCATTTATCGAAGTTGAAGGTAAAATCGTAAAAGCGGATAATACCGAATACGACAACGATGTTGGTTTTGGTTTTGTCAACAACGGTATCATGGCGTTGTTTGACAGCGCCACGTACACCATCGACGGAAGAAACGTTGAATCCATTCAAAAAGATGTTGAAGTTGCCACGACAATACTTGGCCTTGCGCGATACAGCGATGATTATTCAAGGTCAGCCGGCCCATCCATGATGTTTTTCAAGGATACTTCTGATCATCCGAGCCATAAAAATGTGACCATCGGCAACGTAAGAAATGCCGCAGGAACCGCAGAAACTGCCGCAGTAATATCCATGAACGCAAATTTCAACCTCGGATTCGCATCGCGGAAAGCAATGCTCAAGGATAGGATGTTTTAATGTGCAATTCCGTTGTCGCACATCTTTGGATTTTGCAGGGGCGTCAGAAAGGTCATTTTCGGAGCCAAACATACAGCTGTACTTGTACGAAAAGCCACCGACGATGATGCATTATGGCACGTTGAAGAAGCTGACGCAGGTGCAACTGCGGCACTTCATGGTAAAGTAGTATTAACAAAATTTTCATTGTGGATGCCAGTAATGACTCCCGCGATAACCGTCGAAGATCAGTTACTCAGTTTTATGAGTAGTGGTGGCAAATCAGCGTTGTCATGGTTGACGACGACCACGGATGCCATCCAAAGTGCTGTCAATGGTTTATTTACGTGGCAAATAGCATCACAACAGGGCGTCTTTGCACCGCGACATATATTCGTTGCTTTCCAAAGTACTGCACGATTAAACTCACAAATACGTTCCGCGATGATATTTGACAAACTTGGTGTCAGTGAGATGTCGCTGCGAATAAATGGACCTCAAGAACCCTCCGAGGATATTTTGTTGAATTTCGAGCTAAATCATGTGGCGCGTGCATATCATCGATTGATGTCGTTTATGGGGCGTGACCAAAATGTTGATACTGGTTTACAAATATCGCAGCTAGATTTTATAACGTTATATCCGATTTATTATTTTCCACTGGGGCATCTGGATTTGTTTAGACAGTCCGTCGTTGACATACATTTTCGAGCTCGCATTCACAGAAATATCGTAGATATACCCACGTACAGAGCAATCGCCGTTATATTATCCGATAAAGCAATGCTCCTTGAAGGTGTTGGTGGTCGCATGAGAGTCGTTGATGCTCCCATAGAGAATATGCAAACGCTGATTTAAATCAGTATTTAGAAATCAAATATATATCATAAATGTCATATCATCATGTTAGTGTCAGTCTGACCCCGGGTCAGATTAAACGATTACAGTCACCGTTAGCATCACGATGCGGAACAAAAATAACATTAAAACACGATCAAATGTCCGGTGCAAATAAATTATCGTTGACCGAACGTCAATTTAAAAAATTTAACGAAGCTAAACACGCCAGCAAAGGAATACGATTAAGTCTTTCCGTGGGTACCATCAAGGATTCTATTAAAACCGGCGAAATATTTCCGTTTCTCTCAGCGTTACCCTCGTTGATAGCGGCGGCGGCCCACACGGTCGCAAAAGCAGCTGCGTTAGGTACTGTTGGAGCTGCCGCGGGAAGGTTATTCAATAAAGTGACTGGCGGATCCGTATTAAAAAAAAGACGACGGCGAGTCGGACGCGGATTAAGACTTCCAGGATCTCGATCTCACGTTGGTCGCGGATTAAGAATTCCAGGGACTCAACGATGACGTCGTCAACGATAGTTCCACTATCGAATTTTGATTTACTCGATGCTGCTGCGCAGTTGCGTATAAAGAATTTTAGAGGTGTTTTTATGCGTGATCAATTACCAAAAAACCCAAATCTGTCAGAAACGGGTATTATTAATCTCGATAAAAGCTCTGGTCGTGGCACTCATTGGGTTGCATATGTAATTGATCCACGTGGAATTGTTTATTTCGATTCGTATGGGTTGGCGCCACCTGTAGAATTTATGAAATATATTGCACCAGTACGGAACGTACCAGTGTGGTATTCAACGTTACCCACGCAAACCATGTTTGATCCGCCAATATGTGGCCTTGAAGTATTATCGGTTCTTGATGCAATATCAAGATCGACAAAACCACCTCATAAAGCTATACACGAATATACTATTGAACGACAACGACAGTAAATATAATGGTTGATATTTATGGAAGATCTTCTACGAGCACTAGTGCTCGTGCTCGCACCAGCAAGAACAAAGAAGATATCGATTTATCAAAATACGCCACCAAATACGATCTTGCCGATATCATGAATTTATCTGGAGTTGACCGAGATGAAGTTGTTATTTTTCAGGATAAATTCGGTGTCTTAAGGACGAGTAATATCAAGTGGATCGATATAATTCGTAGAGTTCTTGGTGCCACCACAGATAATATTCCAGTATTTACTGACGGTGGTAGAATCAGAGACTCAAATGTATCAATCGCAACTATCAGAGATGAAATTAAGAAAAGTGTCGCTGATCGTTTAAAATCCGCAGGTGATACAATGACAGGTACACTTAACATGAATGGAAATAAAATCGTTGCTTTAAGAGAACCAGCAGGTGATGAAGATGCCGCAACAAAGAAATATGTGGATGATAAAAATATTCCTACCGATGATAAAGTAAATACACTTCGAGCCGAGTATGACGTTCATGTAAATATGTTTACAAATACTCGTAGAAATTTTCAAAAACTTAATAAAACCGCTGAAGAATTCTTTGGAAGTCAACCAACCGTTGATATTAAACTCACCGACATTGATACAAAACTCAAGGATACTGTCAGTGGAATTCCTAATATCAATGAAAAAATGAGTCGGATTAAAATGCCACACAAACAAATTAGCAACATCACGTACACGGTGGCATCTGGGGTATCAACGTGGACACCGCGCGATAACACTCTCGAACATACCGCAGAAGTAACTGGGCTATACAGGCTGTCCACGTATGGTTTGGAAATTACTGCGGCCACTTCATCATCACCGAATGTATATCATAATCCTCTACTGGTGATGCTAACCAAGGACACCAAAGAAACATTTACGTTGATATCAACGGAAATACCTCCGAGACGTTACTGGTGGTGTCTGGAATTTATCACTGTCTTAGACAACAACAATTAAGTATAATGATAGACGCTGGCGCTGATTGTGCTCACAGATACAGATACAATCAAGCAATAACATGGCAGAATAAATTGAAAACTATCATCGATAATTATACAGCAAAAATAAAGAAATATCGTAGACGTGCAACTGTCGTTGATATCATGGTTTATTCGGTTTCTACGCTAGTTGCTGGAACCGGCGTAGTATTATCAACGCTGACGATGACGGCACCGATCGTTGTAACAATCATTGTTTCATCGTCAACGTCGATCGCTGAAATATTTAATATTATCGCGAAAAAGATAAATACGTGCACGAATAAAAAATTAAACGAGTACACGATGAAATTACATACTGCAACGACCGCATATTCTAAAGTGTCATCGTTGATTTCTTCGTCACTTAATGATGGAATAATATCCGATGAAGAATTCAGTATCGCAATAAAGATCTACAATGAGGTATTCGACGACAACGTCGTTAATGATGTCGTCGACAACGTCGTTAATGATGTCGTCGTCGGTGATTTAAAACAATAATAGTATAATAATGACAACGTTCGATCAACGATCTCAGGAATTATTACAACAGATCGTCACTAATACTGCTCCGGTAAGAACCACAATGATATCAGCGAGTTCAACTTTGCCTGAATTCAGTATTAATTTTCCAACTGCAATACCAGCATCCGAGATAGGTCTAGCGCAATTACGGGTTTATTATAGTTGGCCCAACATTAGGTCAACGTCGTTTGGTGGACTACAACCGAATAATTCATTAGTATTTGCAAACAAAAATAAACCCGATGGAACTCCTGATTGGCAAGTAGTCAGTGTACCAACAGGCAGTTATCAAATGGAACAGATCAATGAAGAATTCCAACGCAGAATTAAATCCATTACAGGAAAAGAATCAAAGATTGCCATTACCGTCCACGAGCCAACGCTGTCGTCGGCGATCGAAATATTATCACCGGACTACTCCGTTGACATATATCAATCGTCGGTGAGAACAGTATTAGGTTGGCCTGATGTTGAACCCGTTCATGAAATTTTATCAGAACCACGCTTGGAAGAGTTTTCTACTGCTGATTTAAAATACACAAGAATTCCAAAATATTTTACTGATCACATTGAGGTAGAATCAGCGGTGTTTGTTCAAGATGTTGATGGAACTCAATATCCTAAAATTAAAATTAATAAAGACAACATAGAGAATTTTCGATGGATAGGACATTTTGTAGATTATCTTCGTACTAATTATCCTAAAGATATAACCAAGGCTATTAATGCTGATTATAGTCGTAAATTAAATGACTTAGAAAATCTATTTTTGTCATTGTCACAATTTTACAGCAATGATATAAAACAACAAATTGTTAAAACAATAGTAGATTTAAATCAAACCAGATCTGATATGTATCATATTAAAAAAATTATTACCACAAATTATAAAGATTATAACAAAACAATACCAGAGCTTGACACAACCGAATTAAAAAATAAACTTAACCATGTCATCGATACTTACTTTTTGCTTGTTGTTAAGTCATGGAAAAAAATAACCCCACTGGCAAGTATTCTCAAATTTGATAACGATCCGTATTCGGGTGGTCGTTATGTTTCACCGGGTATCGTCAAAATCACATCAACGATCGCTGTCAATCTAGTATGTGACGTCGTCGACGGCAGTTATCAAGTAGACACTGATAAATCCAATCAGGCCCAACAAGGATATATTCTCTACTCGTTTACCCCTCAAGTTCCTCCAGGTTATTTGACTGTATCAGAACCAATCAACGTTGTTTATCTGCGATGTCATAGTCGTCTTTTATCACGGATACATTTCAAACTTACTGACCAGAATGGCCACTTGCTCGATCTTAGGTCGGAGTCGCTGAATATAAACCTATATGTACGTTCGTAATGACTTCGTCATCAACGTCATCTTAAGATCTTACGTTCGTAATGACTTCGTCATCGTAGTCCGTTATTACATCACGGCGAAAAATACCAAGCAAAAAAAAAATATCAAATAATTATTTTTTTTTACCCCCGTGATTTTATCCTTGACGTTATCAGTGAATGTGTCACCGGGATCAGAAATGAATTATTCTGATACAACACTATTGGTTTCATTGTCACTGGTGACTTCGTCATTCGTGACACAGTCACTGATGACTTCGTCATCATGGTCAGAGTCACACTCGTCTTTATCTTTAGCCAGTAATTCTTCCGCATCTTTGTCCATCAACTCCGTCATCGCCATGATATCTTTCAGTTGTTTTATATGAGCGTGTACAATTCTTTTCCTTTCGTATTCGTGAGATAATTCTAACCTAACTCGCTCGATGGCCCGTGAAAGAGGAACAAATAATTTCACCTGCGTATCCGTGATTGCGCCAGCAATCGTAACATCGCCTGCTGAATTAACTTTATGAATCTATAATCGGAAGGCAAAGTATACCTATTTTCTGATTTCCGAAATTGTAATGATTCAAAATCACTCATTATTTTTTCAGGATCAAGCTGGTCAGATATTTTCACGCCGCTGTGTTGTAATTGCTTAATAGCAGAAATAATTGATGTGATGTTTTCGTGATTCATTATTTTATATATTATAAATTATTTGTTTAAATAAAAATATATTTATTCAGAAATATATTTTTGAATTAATGTGAATAAAAAATATTTCTGAATTAATCAGAATAAAAAAGCAAAAGGAAGTACCTGCCGAGCAGGTTGATGACGTCGGATATGTAATTGTTGGATTGCGGGGTAATAAAAACACCCCTAAGTGAACCCCGGCGCTTTGAGGTTCAGGGGAGCCAGGCGAGTTATACACCTGGAATTAGTTGGTTTTTTTAAATCTCATATCTCGTCATCAACTGCCCGCAGGCGCCCCCAATTTATAGTAGCATCTATCGCCGAATGCAAGATAATATACCTTTAGCATTTTTGGAGACTCGAACACGCAGAGAATATACACTAGTGGATCCGCACGCACACGCCTTAACCACAAGGCTATCGGAGCTCTTATGAATATACAGTTAAATTTAAGTATATAACTACTCGCACTGCCTCACAGTCATGGACGGCAAATCCCTACACCGAAAGAATATTCTGATTCTGAATAAAATCTGCAATTTTATATATTTCTGCCGTTTCTATCTTGTTAAAATACTGTATTTTCAACTGTAACACTGTTACTGGCCAGAACTGTGTTAGTAAATGCGTTGGATCGATATTATTCTGGTATATTCCGCCCGCTGCAAAACTGCGTAGATTCATTCAGTATAATAACACATGTCGTCTGCTGCGATCGATATGTGTACAGTGATATAATATCACAGTTGAGGTTTTTATGTTTGTTTGAGGATATATTTTCTGTAATATAGTTGAGATGTTTGGACTGGAGAGATATTTAAGTATTACGATTAGACTGTAGTACAGTAACTGCTCAATTACTCTATCAACGATGACGGATTCTTATCACTGAATATGTATAGACAATAACAAAAAAAAAGGAGACAACTACTTGATTGTTCTATCAGCGATGACGGATTTATCTCGCTTCATTGTATATATCGGAACGTGATTCTTTGTTTGAATTTTTTCGAAAACGCTGATTTAGTAATATTATTTGCAACACGTTGTACTGAAGGCATACAAATATCAAAATATTTAGCAGCCGTGTTTATGGAATTAAAAATTCTCTCTTCACCAGTCTCTGTATTTATGGATATAACCGACCTAGGAGTCTTAGAATTAATGCCGGTGTTTCCAAGTGTAGAATTCTGACTTGGTGTAACAACTTCAAGATTACATAAAGAGTTATTTTCTTTATTACCGTCAATATGATTAAGTACAAGTCCATCTTCGATGACCCCATGAAAACATTCAAATACAAACCTATGTGAGTGATATCTTTTTTTTCCAATAGTAAATCTAAAACAACCAGCATTATCAACAGTACCGACTGGTTTTTTCCTTTGACAATTTCTGATGACACCATCACGAGATGCTTCATAATTTTTAATGATGGGATGTTTAACAGATTCATTTTGCTCCATTTATATATAATATTATTTGTCTAAATGATTATTTTGAAATCTGGCCAGATAGTCTTCAGCGGTTTTTAACGGAGATTCACCTGACGACTTCTTATCATAATATCGTTTCAACACTCTGTATCTTTTGCCACAGCACTTTACACACAACTGGGTTTCTCCTCCGACTCCAACACCGCATCGTAAACACGGTTTTGGTCCTAGACTACCTCTTCGGAAACTTTGCATATGTTGGCCACAGAATTCATTTACGCATGATTTATTACAAGGAGTTGAAAATCCAATCATAAGCCATCGGCATCGGTTGTTTGTTTGAATCATTATATATATAATTAAGTTTAATTAAACATATATATTTGTCTTAAATATAGTATGGAGGAATTTGAGAGATTATCCACAACTGAACCTTCCACCGCAAGATTTGATCTTGACAAATTACCAAAATCTAAATTTAATTTTTCGATGCAAGATCTGGCTTTAATAAATAGTGATATAACCGATCGTATCCGTGAAGGTAAAAAAGAATTTCGCAACGATGGTGCGGCTCATACTTGGTCGACATTCAGGATTATGAACGACACCAGCGGTATTCTTGTTGACGCTAGAATGAGTGACGAACGAGGTAAAAATATTATTAACTATCTAGACAATCAGCGATATATTATTCTAGTAAAATTTATTGTGCAGACAGATGATGACACTTGGATTATTCGTGACAAACGTGAACCTGTACGACTTCATATTGGAAATAATACTGTTACATTAAATAAACAATCAAAACCAGGTGTGCTAACCGGTATTGATAAACCGTATTATGAACGAGCGTATCCTGTCAGGGCGGTTATATATGCAATATATCCGCTAAATAATAAACCTAACGTTGGGGATCTCAAACCAATGAAAATTTCAAGACTAAACTGCGTATCTGAACGAGTTATGGAACATTTCTCAAAAGCAATATGCGGAAATGGTTTAACAGATCTAAGACGTATAAAAATAAATGCGTGGGCAGAAACAGTTAAAGATACCGGAGCATCTATCAGCGACGTTGCTAAGCTAGAAAAGAAATTGAGATTTCCAATAACAGTAAAAACACTAACCGGAGAAATTTTGTACGAACCGAAATATATAAAAATTGGAAACCCTATAACAATCATTGATCATAACGCACATGCATGGACTGATGCTGTAACAATATTTCTACGAGATAGGACAGTTAAATTTTATGACGATTATATATTCGATGCTATCAGTGATATCAGTAAGAGCGACCCCGTATCTGTTTGGTTATTTCAGAGTTCAGAATCCGCATATTACGATCAGTTTGTAAAACCTAACGGAGAGATTTACCGTAGAGAATCTCTCCATGAAGAAATGAAGAATCTTGCACAACGCCTTTGGTGTGAATATAATTCTGAAGTTGAGCAATTATTGAATAATTGTTTTACAATTCCATCGGTTGCGGGTCACTTTGCTCAGAAGAAAAATTCATGGTCGCCGACACGATCGGAATTCCTTGAAGATATCCAGAAAAGTTGTGTCGAATATGGACATGGCGGATTATGGAATACCCGATACGATCATCGTAAAGTTATATCCGTTGATATGGTTGCGTGTTATCCTGGAAGTTTTCTTGGATACGGAGACTGTTCTGAATATTTCAAAAGATTCGGACATCCCACACATGAAATGACAAGAGTTGCGATAAATGGACCATTACCTGATTTTGATTTAACTGGATATGCTTGTGTAAAATCATTTAAGTTTCGTAATAATCTTCATCCGATCGTTTATGCGTGGTTTGGTAGACATTTCTCAGAAAAATATTGGGTTTCAATAGTGCTATTACGATACATGCTTGATGCGGGAATCTTAGTGTCGTTGATGGTCAGTGAAGCTATTATATCATATCACTCGCAGAAACAAGTTTGGTTACCACAACAAAAGAAACATTCACCCCTGACAGAGTCAGACGAAGATTGGGATAGAATTGATTATGAAAATAAAGTTGCAAAAGATCTTGGTAGAAAAATAATCGGTAAGTTTACTCAAGGTGGTTCGTATGATCATA
>JAECUM010028278.1:0-14750 GCA_016617855.1 Megalonaias nervosa | reverse complement strand
ACTAGCGGAGTTGGCTGATGTACCAATGTCAGAAAAAGAAAAAAATATAACCCCTAGTCTGATAGCAGGAAGTGGTCTCACTTCCCGAAGTGGTCTTCGTTTTAGACGATAATAATTATAATAAAGATGTTCAAGCGTATATCTGATCCCGCATTTGACATGGACGCACCAGTACTTAAAGATGAATCTGTGCGTGATTATCAATATTATTCTTATGACGCTCGAATTCCAGATCAGCGTGGACGAATTGAACTACAGGTTCAGGATACAAGTAGGTATTTCTTACCCGCTGAGGCTTTTATCGCTAATCCTGCAGCACCAGTAGCATATGGAGACGATGTTAGTGTCGGTTTTGTTAATAATGGTATTATGGCGTTATTTGATAGTGCTACGTATATGATTGATGGTAAAAATATTGAATCAATTCAGAAAGACGTTGACGTTGCAACGACAATACTTGGCCTTGCAAGATACAGCGACGATTATTCAAGATCGGCTGTCCCGTCAATGATGTTTGTAAAAGATACTTCTAATTCTCCAGAGTATCAACAATATGAAATAAGACGGCCAAGAAATTTTGCTAGAAACGCCGATGCTGATGTACAAAGTATGATTATTAATGTAGATCCAGATTTTAACTTGGGATTTAGATCACGTCGAGCAATGTTGCATGGTGGAAGAAGAGCATTTTCATGTGCCATTCCACTGTCACATATATTTGGATTTTGCAGAAATGTCAGAAAAGTCATTTTCGGAGCTAAGCACACAGTTGTACTTGTACGAAAAGCAACCGACGATGGTGCAATCTGGCGACCCGCTGGTACTGATCCTGGTAGAGTAATTCTGACAAAACTTTCATTGTGGATGCCGGTGATGACTCCAACAGTATCTGAAGAAGAACGTCTACTTGCTTTTATGAGTCAAGGTGGTAAATCAGCGTTGTCATGGTTAACAATGACCTCAGATGCTGTTCAGAGCGCAATTAATGGTTTATTTACATGGCAAATAGCCTCTCAACAGGGAATATCCGCACCACGACATATATTTATTGCGCTTCAAGATGTTGCACGAGTAAACAGTCAAAATCTTAGTATTATGATATTTGATAATCTTGGTGTTTCTGAAGTGTCTTTAAGAATAAATGGACATCAAGAACCATCCTAGGATATATTACTGAATTTTGAACAAATTCATGTAGCACGTGCATATCATCGTCTAATGACGTTCATGGGTCGTGATCAAAATATTGATACTGGTTTACAAATATCACAATTGGATTTTACAACCTTATATCCGATTTATTACTTTTCGTTAGAACATTTAGATTTAACCAGACAGTCAGTAGTCGATATACATTTTCGAGCTCATGTTAATAGAGATATTGGAGCTATTGCCAATTACAGAGCAATTGCTGTCATACTCAGCGATAAATCGATGTTACTTGAAGGTGTTGGTGGACGAATGAGAGTAGTTGATGCTCCAGTAGAAAACATGCAATTAGATCGTTTATGAATATTATAATGTCGTATAATCACGTTAGTGTTAGTCTGACTCCTGGTCAGATTAAAAGGATACAATCAGCATCAAAAAATAACTGTGGATTAAAAATATCGCTAAAGAAAGATCAGATGAGCGGTTCAAATAAATTATCTCTTACAGAACGTCAGCTCGGGCATTTCAATGAAGCCAAAAAATCAAATAAAGGTATAAAACTTAATCTTTCTGCGGGTGCCATTAAAGATATTATTAAGACGGGTGGTATATTTCCACTTCTTGCTGCTATACCAGCATTAATAGCCGCTGCAGCCCCAGCTGTTGCAAAAGCAGCTGCATTAGGCGCTGTTGGAACCGCTGCTGGAATGGCATTAAAGAAAGCAACAGGAAAGGGAATCAAAAAAAAGGGAAGGGGTCTAAGATTACCAGGACTCCACATTCATGGTACGGAAAAGGCCTAAGATTACCAGGGACAGTTTACTAATATCTCCTATGTCCAATTTTGATTTACTAGATGCTGCTAAAAAATTAAAAATAAAAAACTTCAGAGGTGTTTTCATGCGCGATCAATTACCAAAACAACCAAATAACATTGAAACCGGTATTATTAATCTCGATGAAAATTCTGGTCCAGGCACGCATTGGGTCGCTTATGCAATTGATCCACGTGGAATTATTTATTTTGATTCATATGGACTAGCTCCACCAAAAGAATTCTTAAAGTATATTAGCGGCTATCAAAGTACTCCAATATGGTATTCAACGTTACCAACACAAACATTAACCGATCCACCAATATGTGGTCGAGAAGTACTTAACGTACTTGATGCTATGTCAAAATCAACAAAACCACCCCACAAAGTTGTACATGAATATACTACGACGTCACATTTAAACAGACATTATTAATATAATGGTAGATATTTATGGAAGATCTTCTCGTGGTAAAGGTCATCAGCAAGTTGATTTATCTAAATACGCAACTCTCGATCAGCTCAGAAATGAGATTGATGATTTATTAAACATAACCAGTGTGGATCAAAACGAAGTAGTCGTTTTTCAGGATAAGGAAGGACGATTAAAAACTAGTAATATACAACTACCAGATGTACTTATACGAGTTCCTAATGCGGTTGTTAATAATATAGTTACTTTTACTGATCAGGGTAAAATACAAGATTCCGGTACGTCAGTCAACGATTATATTAAGAAAGCTGGTGATTCATTTACAGGTTCAATTATTATGAATCAAAATAAAATTACAGGTCTTGGAAACCCAACCGCAGATACAGACGCCGCAACAAGGAAATATGTCGACGATCAAGAATCTAAATACGTATTGGCCAACGGCGGTATAATGCGTGCATTTCTCAACATGAATAATAATGGCATTAATAATCTTAGGACACCGGAATATGATTTTGATGCTACAACGAATAAATATGTAGACGATAGCAACATTCCTATTTCAACTTCGTTAAAAACAATCGGTGATGAAATGACTACACTTAGTGCTACTTTTTCCAAACATGTAGAAACGTTCTTAAATTTTCGTAGAAATGTAAACAAACCCATTAAAGAATTTTTTGGGGAACAACCAACCGTTGAAATAAAACTAGCCGACATTAACACGAAACTTAATGATATTGTCAGTGGAATACCTACTATTGTTCAAAAAACTAATCTAATTAAAATTCCACACGGACAAATTAAAAATATCGTATATACAGTAGCATCAGGATCATCAACATGGACACCACAAAATAACACACTCGAACATACCGCAGAAGTAACTGGGTTATACAGGTTATCTATATACGATTCGGAAATTAATGCGGCAACTTCATTATCACCGAATGAATATCGTAATCCTCTATTGGTGATGCTAACCAAGAACATCAAAGAAATCTTTACGCTGATATCAACAGAAATACCTCCGAGACGTTACTGGTGGTGCCTAGAATTCGTAGCTGAAACTTAATTAAATGACGTTGTTAGTATAATAGATCAAACTCAGTCTCGCATCGACGTTCAACGTTACAGATGCAATCAAGTATGTGAGCGTTTGACTAAACTAAATAATTTTATCGACTATTATAACATGAAAATAAAAAAATACAAAAGACGTATAGTTGTTATTGATGTAGTTGTTTACTCGGTTTCTGCTGTTATTACTGGAACAGGATTATTATTATCAATGTTGACGATGACAGCACCTACTGTTATAACCATTATTGTTTCAGCATCAACGACTATTGCTGGAGTTCTAGGTATTATAACCAAAAAGATAGATACCTGTACAAATGCTAAATTGCACGATTATATGATTAAATCACATTCAGTTGCAGATGCATGTTCTAAATTATCTTTGTATATTTCTTCGTGTGTTAGTGATGGTGAAATATCCGATACTGAATTTGCTATGATGATGAAAACCTATGATGACGCTTTTAAGGTGATCGCTAATGATTTTAACGAATTAAATAACAACAATAATAATAATAACAGACAGGGAGTTACTTCAGCAGATCGTTACTAATACAACTCCGTCAAAAACTACTATGATATCGTTAAGTTCGACCAATCCTGAGTTTAGTGTCAATTTTCCAACATCAATTCCTGCAAAAGAAATAGCATTAGCGCAATTGCGAGTTTATTATAGCTGGCCCAATATTAGATCAAAATCATTTGGTGGACTACAGCCAAATAATTCATTAATATTCGCTAATAAGAATAAGCCTGATGGAACTCCTGATTGGCAAGTAGTTAGTATTCCAACGGGTAGTTATCAAATAGAACAGATTAATGATGAGTTCCAACGCAGAATTAAATCTATTACAGGAAAAGAATCAAAAATAGCAATTACTGTCTACGAACCAACATTATCTGCGGTTATTGAAATAAATTCCCCTGATTATTCCGTAGATATTTATCAAAATTCGATCAGATCAGTGTTAGGATGGCCTGATGTTCCACCTGTTTATAATGGAGTTTCAGAACCAAAAATAGAAGAATTTAAAACGAGTGAAGAAAAATTCATTAAAGATCCAGAATATCGAGGAAAACAACCATGGAGTAATAATACAAGATTTGGATTTCCAAACGAAGATAGATATTACTTTACCGATTTTGACGGTAAAAGAATCCCCAAGTTGAATAAAGCATTATTTATTGTTAACACAGACACCAGGACGAAGATTAGTTTCTATACTGTTGATGTAAGATTTATTAAACATTTTTTAGATACTCTTAAACCTGAATACGATAAAACGTTTAATGATTTAAGAAATTTACTTATTTCATTATCACAACATTATAATGAAAGTGTAAAGCAGCAAATAATCGAGTCAATAAAACATTTAAATGGTATCTTGTTCGATTTATACATCGTCAATCGAAGTATTATAAACACCGCGACTAAACTCGATGGAAATCGTTACACAAATCCAGAATCTAAACACGTATTTCTTGATCATTATAAAATAACAGAAAAAGATTTACAAACATTTGTTATACCAGATTTAAATAACGCTGAAATGAAGAAATCATTAAATGATCTTATTGAAGAACACTTTAAAAGAATATGTGATTCATGGAAAAAAATAGCCCCACCACCGGTTATACTAAAACATAATAACAATCCCTTTGGTGCCGGACGTCATATATCGCCAGGCATTGTAAATATAACAACAACAATTGCAGTCAATCTGGTATGTGACGTAATTGATGACAGTTATCAGGTAGATCTTTCAAAATCTAATCAGGCCCAACAGGGGTATATACTATATTCATTTAGCCCTAAAGATCCACCAGGGTGGTTAATTGTATCTGAACCAATTAACCCCGTGTACCTGCGAGTTCATAATCCATTTCTGACAAGAATAAATTTCAAACTCACTGACCAGGCAGGAAACATTTTGGATCTAAGACAAGAGTCTCTTAATATTAATTTGTATATACGCTCGTAGAACGTCCGATTATTTAATCAGGGGACAAAAAATAATCTGATGAGTAAATACATGAATAATAATCAATTTCTATGATTAAAGCAATTGTATATATAATAAAGCGAGATAACTCGGCTATCTCTCTCTGCGGAGTAAATTGAACGATTATTTCCCTTACTACTACGTCGTTATCTGTACAAACCCAGCTGTATATACATGTATAGCGTATTAGTCCGTCTCTCTGTTACCTTAACGAATTATAACTTATACGTGCAAATTATTTTATGAATTTTGAAAAACTGAAGTACAGTTCTACATTTCTATTAGTAATAAAAGTTCTGTGAGACAGCACAAATATATTATATATACTTAAATTTAACTATATTATTGATAAGAGAGCGATGGCCGAAGTGGTAAGACGGTTGGACGTAGATCGAAGTTGTGCAGACTCTCGTGTGTTCGAGTCTCCAAAAATGCTAAAGATATTATCTTGCATTTGGCGACTGATGCTATTTAATTGGGGGAACCCGGAGAATTTCCTCGAAATCCACAACAGACAAAATACACTCTCCTACCATGCACCCTTGAGGGGTGTACCTTTTACACTCCCCGGGGTTTTGTATGGGGGGAGAGTGTACAAAATCTGTTGGACGTAGACAAGATTCCCCCGTCATCACCATTTGTATATATTTCATAACCATACAATCATATGTCATTAGGATAAGTTTATATGTAACCTCTGATCCTGCTAAGATGTTGTTTGACAACTTAGGGGATCACATGGGGTTTGTGCTGTTCTTAGAATTAAGTTCTTAGAGATAAGTTTATATGTAACTTCTGATCCTGCTAGGATGTCATATGACAACCTAGGGGTTCACATGGGGTTTGTGCTGTCCTCAGAAATCAAAATCATAACCATATGTATATATAATCATAATCATAATCATCCTCAAAAAACAGTCCCCTGACCTTCTGATCCTGCTAGGATGTCATATGGCAACCTAGGGGTTCACATGGGGTTATGGGGACTACATTTTTTTAAATAATTATTCAGAGACTGATATTATTTTTTATTTTAAAGAAATAATTATTATATAATGAACCAAGAAAAAATTAATGATATTATTTCTGCTATTAAAAAATTAAAACATACGGGAATAAATCTATCTGATAATCTCGATCCTGAAAAAATATTATGTGATTATGAAATATTAAAACAAAGAAAAATTGACAATAAATACACATTACCATCCAATTATAAATTTGTAAAATCAATTTATCAGTCTATGTTAGAATCCTTGGCGGTGGTAAATGAAAAACAGGTAAAGCTATTTGCGCCTCTTGCACGTTCGATCGAAAATATTAGATCCGAACTATCTCGTGAATACGAGAAAAAGAAGATCGTGGATAATCGTGTAATGCAATTAAGAAAAATTATGTTATTTGATTCTGTCAAAAGTGAAAGTGACACTGAGAGTAGCGACGGTGAAGGTACTCATGGCAAAATATAGAGTCGAACTATATACAATTTATTTATTAAGGGTATAGAGTTAGATATATTCAAATATTATCTGCTGGTTATATTTGAATGAATATGTTGATTTGTATGTTTTATTTGCGACATGTTGTACTGAAGGCATGCAAATACCAAAATTTTTTGCAGCCGCATTCATTGATGGGAAATTTATTTCTTGTCCTGTCTGTATATTCATGGATTTAACAGCTCTCTTTCCGAATACTCTACACCTTCCTGAATTTCCACGTGCAGTATTCTGACTCTGTGTAATAGCTTGCAGGTTAGATAAACGATTATTTTTGGGATCTCCATTAATGTGATCAACTACAAGTCCATTTTCAACTACTCCACGAAAACATTCAAATATGAATTTATGTGATAAGTATCTTTTTCCTCTAGCAACAGTAAATCTAAAATAACCTCTATTATCAACAGTACCGACTGGGTTTTTTGGTTTACAGTTTCTGATTACACCATCTCGGGATCCTTCATAATTTGTATATACTGGATGTTTAACAAATTCGTGTTTCTCATAGTACTCAATTTTCAATTTTCTTATAAAGTTTTTGTCGATATCATCATCATGGGTCTGATTTGTCTGATTCATTTTATATAATAATATTATTTGTCTAAATCATTGTTTTGAAATCTGGAAAGATAATCTTCTACGGTTTGTATAGGAGATTTACCTGACAAAGTATTATTTTTTTTGTCATAATATCGTTTTAGTTCTCTATATTTTTTTCCGCCACATTTTAGACACATGTGAGTTTTTCCCCTCACTCCAACACCACACTGAATACACGGTATTGGTCCTGTGCTTCCATTTTTGATATTTTGCATATGGTAGTAGCAGTATTTGTTCACACACGATTTATTACAAAGAGAAGTATATCCAATTCTGAGCCAAGCAAATTTGTTTTTTGTTTCAAGCATTATATATATATACTAAAATTTTAATTTAAATATTTGTTTTAATTATATGGAGGAATTATCGGCAATTGAACCTCAGATATCCAGATTTGATCTTGACAATCAGAATATAAATTTAGTACTTTGATGCAAGATCTGGCATTAACGGATGAGGATATAACCGAACGTATTCGTGAAGCAAAAAATGAATTTCGTGACGATGGCGCTGCTCATGTATGGTCAACATTCAGAGTTGGAAATGTTACTAATATGATGAATGACAAACGAGGAAAAGTAATTATTAATCACCTTGATGATCAAAAATATTTTATGTTAATAAAATTTATTGTAAATACAGAAGAAGATACTTGGATTATTCGTGATAAGCGCGATCCAGTCCGTGTGCAGTCAGGAAATAATATTGTTCTCTTAAATAATAAATCTAAGCCCGGAATACTGACTGGTATTGATAAGATATATTATGAACGGGGCTACCCAGTTACTGCAGTTGTATATGCAATATATCCGCTTAATAATAAACCTGACGTCGGGGATCTAAAGCCTATGAAACTGTCAGAGTCAAGAATAAACTGTGTAGCTGAACGAGTTACAGAACATTTTACAAACGCGATACGTGGTAATGGTTTAACAGATTTACGACGTAAAAAATAAATACATGGGCAGAATAAGTTAAAGATACCGGAGCGTCTATCAAAGATGTCGCTGAACTAGAAAAGAAATTAAAATTCCCAATAACAGTAAAGACGTTAACCGGAGAGATTTTGTACAAACCAAAATATGAATCAAGAGGAGCTCCTATAACAATCGTTGATCATAATTCGCACGCATGGACCTCAGCAGTAACAATATTTCCACTAGACAGAGCGGTTAAATTTTATGATGGACATATATTTGATTTTATCAAAAATATCAGTAAAAGTGACCCTGTATCGTTTGGTTATTTCAAAGTTCAGAATATGATTATTACGATCAGTTTGTACGGCCTAATGGTGATATTTACCGTACAGAATCTCTTAATGTAGAAATGGAACATCTTGCGCTGAAATATACTTCAGACGATGTCAAAGTTAGACAATTATTAAATAATTGTTTTACTGTTCCATCTGTAGCAGCTCATTTCGCTCAGGAGAAAAATTTATGGAAACCAACACGATCGGAATTCCTTGAAGATGTCAAGAAAAACTGTGTAGAATATGGACACGGAGGATTATGGAATACTAAATATAAGTGTAATGACGTTATATCTGTTGATATGGTAGCGTGTTATCCTGGAAGTTTTCTTGGATACGGAGAATGTTCTGAATACTTTAAGAGATTCGGACATCCATCACACGAGATGACCAGAGTTGCGATAAACGGACCATTACCAGATTTTGATCTAACCGGATTTGCTCATGTAGAATCATTCGAGTTTGCAGAAAATCTCCATCCGATTACTTATGCTTGGTTTGGAAGACATTTTTCAGAAAAATGTTGGGTTCCAATAGTACTATTGCGATATATGCTTGATGTTGGAATTTTAATATCTTTACAGGTGAGTGAGGCGATTATATCATATAGTCCACAGAAACAAGTTTGGTTACCAGAACCAAATAGATTTAATATTAATAATGCCAGGAAAGAATTCCCTGATCTTAATGAAGATGACATTATTAAAATTACTAATAATATACGTAAATGCAGAGACGAGCATGATGAAAAACTTGCAAAAGATCTTGGTAGAAAGATAATTGGTAAATTTACTCAAGGAGGAGCATATGATCATAAAAGACATTGTACAAGATTAATTATGGACGATGCTGAACTCGATTTTATAATTGCTGATACAACAGAAAAAAACACATTTATAAATCGGAGTAATGCTTATTTGTCAGACGGAACCAAACTAGGTACAATTGTGAGTTATCTTGATGGTGACTCACCACAATTTACTCATTTAAGATCATCTATGTTGGCATATGTTTCTATAAATCTACTGTCTATGATAAATAAATTTCCTCGTGATGCTGTCAGAGTCGCCACGGATTCGTTTTATATAAATAAAAAATATACGGATTTATTAAAACCGCTACTTGGTAATGGTGAATGGGGATCATGGAGAATAAAACAAGAAAATATACTTAGCTATTCTGAATCCGCCGACGTTGAAATTAAGGAAAAATATTATAAAAATAATAATAAAATATCAAAATCATCAGCACCATCTGTATATGATCCTGTATCTAGACATAAAATTGTTTATCTTAATGGGTGTGGAGGGTCAGGTAAAACAACGCGCGTGATTAAATTATTCATGAATAATAATTCAGATATAATTGTTTTGACACCGACACATAAATTAGCCAGAGAAATAAAAGAGCGAGGAGTAAAATCGTGTACTTATCATAGTTTCTTTAGATGGTGTGGAGACACATGGACTCCTGAGCGAATGGGTGAGAAATATATACCTAAATATATTATATGGGACGAGATATGCACGGTGTCGTTAGAAATATTAAAAACATTTCTTGAATGGCTATTGACGAAAAATACTGCTATAATAATGTGCGGTGATCATGGTCAACCACCACCTTTTATTGGACAGTCTCCACATGAATGGCTGAAGAATAACGTAGATTATTATGAAGAAATAAATGATGACCATAGAGCTATTGACGAACCGCTGAAGGAATTTAAAAGATTAATCAGACTACAACCAGACAGAGTACAATGTGAAATAATGCGAGGAGTAATTCCAGAGACTTCTATGAATGATTTTCTAAATTTATGGAATCCCGCTGATTTAATAGTTGCAAGTAGAAAGATAGTTCGTGATGAACTACAGAATAAATTATTTATGTTACATAAAGAAAAGTTTTCAGATCTACCTGTACCTTTGTGTTATCGCCCAGCAGATACTCGACGACAGAATATTGATGTTGAAATTCCTGGTGCCTTGGTTCCACCAAGGATACAGAATCTTGTCTTGAATGATATTATTTTAGTCGATATTAATGTCGTTGAGAATGCGCTGAGTATGAATAAATCACCGTGGACGTTAGGATACGCTATAACTATTCACTCGTCACAGGGGTTAACTATTTCTGATACAAATATCTGGATTATAGATGATCGGATTGAATGGTCAATTTAGTTTATCTCGCAGTTTCTAGAGTCAGAAGAATATCTCAACTACATAGGGTTATTATGAATTTTACAGAAAATAATAATCAAACTGTTATTAATGACGTAATAAGAAAAAACTATCTGGTTATAAGCAGTGTGATAAAAAAAATAAGCGTGACTTTGATATTGATGTTGAATTTATTATAAAACTAAAAACACAACAGAATAATAATTGTGCAAGCTGTAACTGTAATATGTTATGGCAATATTCGAATAATAATCCAAGACAATTTACCGTAGACAGAATTAATAGTGATCTTGGTCATAGACGTGATAATGTGATGCTGACCTGTCTTGAATGTAATCGACGTAGAGGTTCTGGTTATGTAATTGTATGTGGTGGTAATTGTGTGTCTTTAGGAATTACCTGTAATTGTTCACGTACAAATCCACGTTGAGGGGCTCTCGAATCTAATCTGTAGATTGGAGGTCTACCAGTAGATCTAACTACACTAGAAATTGTATGTGTAGTCACGCGCCAGATAGGATCGGTTGCTCTTTTTTTACCACCTTCAAGTTCTCCAGGTTCGTATAAATATCTTACAGTTACATTACCTAATACTGGTTGAGGTTGTTGTCTGTCATTGCTACGGGGTATATATTTTTTGTGATCGCATTAGAAGGTTTCATGGAAGTTGCACGAGTAATTTCGTTATTTAATGCAGCTATCACACTTGGTAACCTTGCAACCCATTCACGAGATCGCTCACCGGACTTAAAGTCAGTAGATATTTCCTTTGCATACTGGTATCCAAATAACCGCTCAGCAAGTATTCGATTAAATCGTTCAACAATTGCCTGATCACGATGAATTTCAGTATGTCCTCGTCTGATTTTAACGTTATGTTTTTTCATTAACGATAATACTGTACCAAGAAATTCTTTACCAGGATCAACCTGTAATAACTGTGGCCATCGCAAAGGTCCTCGCTGATAAATTCGTTCAAACGTAGATGCAACTTCAAACGCTGTCTTTGTTGATAATGGTTCAGCTTCTTTATATCTACTTGCAACGTCAACGACAGTTAATGCGTATTTGTATGTGCGTGACTGACGTTTACCAATTTTAATGATATCGTGTGGTAAAAATAAAATATCTGCTTGATGAACCTCATTAGGGACGCTGACATCAAAATGTGAATATTGAATTTTTTTAGGTGGTGGTAGATAAATCTGCCATATTGCCTGTCGTGCTAACCACGTTGCAGCAACAGAACGTGAGACTTTTGCTGCTTCAGATAATTTACTAATAGCTGATTTGCCTCTCCAATATCCTCTTGGGCTATAATAAATGGATTCCATTATAATAGTTATATAATTAATTACCAGCCCCTAGCATTATTTTACTTTTCATGGCAGATTTTACTAGAAAACTAGATAATTTATCTCTAACAGATTTATTAGGTATAGAATTTAATGCATGAATCAATTTTACATCTGCGAGATGCCTTTGTTGTAAATCTTTACTTTTATACGCAACGTCATGAACATGACACGCTTTATCAATCTTATTTACTGGCTGCTCTCCTGGTCTTGGTTGATCTTGATTATCAAGTCGGATATCAAGTCGAGTTCCAGGACCGCAATAATTATATCCTGGTAAGTGTTTTTCCCCCGGATATTTAGCCCACGGAGTTCCTGGTAATTTTCTTAATAAAGCGGCTATATCTCCACCTGTCTTTGTTTTGACAAATTTGTATTTCTTGGTACCGCATTTTACACATTTGCCCGTCAGAGCACGTCGTTTATTTTTTGTTGTTATTGTAGTTAGTTCAGCAGTGGGTGTAGATGCTCTACATCGAACACAATATAGATCCATATTATTTATTATATGGATATAATTGACTTTTCGGCGACACGAAAACAAGAGCCAGTGAAGCATCACCCAGCATTACCAAATTCGATAAGGATGATTATAATAGGTCCATCTGGATCGGGTAAAACACAATTATTATTAAATTTAATAATGGTTAAAATGGAGTAAATTGTATTTAGTAGCACCATCTGTAGATGATCAACACTGTTACGAAGTACTTAAAGATTTTATTGAAAATGCAAAATTGCTGAATGAAGACGGTAATGATGTTGTTGACTTTATCACCGATATTGATGAAGCCCCATCTGTAGATGACCTAGATGGATTTATTAATAATTTAGTGGTGTACGATGACGTTATGTTGGACAGACAAACAAATCCAGCTAGAATATTTTCTCGAGGTAGACACAAGAATACAGATGTTATATACGTCACACAACGATATACACAAATACCTAAAGTGATCAGAGACAACTGCAATATTTTGGTTGTGTTTAATGGAGTAGATAATTATACTTTACAAAATATTTATTATACTTGGTGTTCAGGAGATATGGATATGATTAAGTTTAAAAACTTCTTTTCAAAAGCACAAGCTGTTCCGTTCGGATTTATTACAATAAATTTACATGATCCAAGATCTAGATATCGTATAGGTCTAGATAAAATCTTTGGTTAATTACAGCAGCAGAGCAGCAGGCAGGGTGAACGACAAAAATTGAGTGACCCGGCGAGTAAACTAAACGCACTATAAAATAAAAAAACAAAAAAGTCAAAAATAAAATAACAAAAATGAGCTAAACCAAACAATTTATTATTCGTTTTTCAAACTATACGGTAATAATAAAAGTTAGGAGGTTCGGTTTAGCGTTATTGACCTTTTTTTTCAGCCCTTGTAGGAACCTTTATTTTTGTAAAATAAGGTCTCGTACAAAGTGGTCTGTTCACCCTGCCTGCTGCTTAAATAGGTGTATGTTTTATGCTTTCTCGTTCGTTGGTGTGGATAGTATATAGGTGTATATTTATGCATTCTCATTCGTTGGTGTGGATAGTAGATAGGTGTGTGTTTTCTGCATTCTCGTCCATTAGTGTGGATAGTAGGTATTTTGTGTTTTATGCTTTCTCGTTCGTTGGTTTCGAAAGTATATAAGTGTGTGTTTGATGCGTTCTCGTTCGTTGGTGTGGATAGTATATGGGTGTGTGTTTTTCTTCTCATCCCGATTGTGTGGTTAGTAGATAGGTGTGTTTTATGCATTTTCATTCGTTGGTGTGGATAGTATATAGGTGTGTGTCTTAGGCATTCTCGTACGTTGGTGTGTATAGTAGGTATGGTGTGTTATATGCTTTCTCGTTTGTTGGTGTGGATAGTAAATAGATGTATGTTTTATGCTTTCGCGTCCGTTGGTGTGGATAAGAGATATAAGTTTTTTCTTTCTCCTTTTCTTTTGTGTGTATTGGTCTTTTTCCCTATAAAACTTCCTTTATCCATATTAAATTCAATTCACCTACCTGCCTACCTACCTATAGTATCGCGTATTCAGGTCAGCCAGTTCAGTGACGTCACTGAAGCTAGAAATTTTGAGGCTATAAATATAGACTTGGGTTTTGCACAGGTTGTAGTTATAAATAGATGAAAGGATGAGGAAAAGAAGTTAAATGTACTGTAGAAGATGAGGTGCTGGTGGAGAAGAAGAAGAAGGGAAGAAAGTAGAAGAAAACTAAACGACCCCATTCAGGGCCACTCATATGTCTCGAAAAGATGTCTACTCTCTCTTGCCTAAAAATTTTTTAGTTGTTGTATAATTTATGTGTAATGGGTCAATCCATTGCCTCAAAAAGATTTACTCTTTCTTGCCTAAAAATTTTTTTAGTTGTTGTA
>JAECUM010028277.1:0-47030 GCA_016617855.1 Megalonaias nervosa | reverse complement strand
CCACACCCACAAGGGTTGCTTTTGTAGATCTTGCACAGAAGAACTGGGGGAAGGAGTGGTTACTGCAGTAGCTGAGGCTGTGTTGAAGGGCATGATGGTCACTTCTTTTTATAGTCGATGAGTTGCGAAGTGTCGATCCAAGAGTCAAAACTGGGAGGATATCATTTAGAAAGTACTTTGACTTCTTTGACACGTCGTTTTCCCACTTTACGAGTTCTTCGATCGAGAATGCTTTCTATCTCGTACACGTCGTCTTCTTTTTTGGTCACACGTTGTAACTCGGATAAGTAGAACGTTCCTTTTAACACTTCGACGTTCATGTCTTCCAATTTATAGACGGGAGGATAACGGCCACGCACTCGTTCGGTGACACGAAACAATTCGGTGGTCCAATTGGGTAAGTAACCTTTGTTGAAAGTGCGTTTGGGTTTGCCAATGCGTACCCAATCTCCTGATGCCAACACTCCACCTTTCTTGGGGACAGTCACTGTTGGGGACGTACCAAACAGACGCTCGAAGACGGTCACTTCGTTGTCAGGAGTCTTTTCTTGGGGGGGGGCACGCCCATTGCTCCGATGGTAAGATTGGTTGTACGATTGGACGAGGTGTGGCAAGACATCGATGTACTTGAGAGTGTGTTGATGTGTAAAATATTTCCACATGCGTTCTTTCAAGGTGCGTTGAAAACGTTCCACGATGCTGGCTTTGGTTTCGGGATTCTCGGTGGTGAAAAAATGAATGTCACGTTTCTTCAATTCTTTTTGGAAAGCTTGGTTCAGAAATTCGGTGCCTTTGTCGGTTTGCCATCGAAGAGGGTGACGACCACTTTGTCTCAACACCAGTTTGAGGGCTCGCACTAACTCACTGCTCGATTTGGAAGTCAATGGCACGACCCAAGCAAATTTGGAAAAGACGTCGATGACACAAAACAAATATCTGTAACCACGATTGTAGGTGGCCAAATGAGAGACATCAGTTAATCGGCTTGCCATTGATGATCGATGTCCTCCACTCGGGTGCGACTTCTGGAAAATTTTCGGCGAATGGGTTTGTGTAAGGTGTGCGTGGCTTGTTCTTGTAACCAGCGTTGCACGTGAGGTAAACGAACACTTTTCAGTCGAGTTTTGGCAGCACGATACAATTTCTGAACTACTCCGTAACCTGCAGGACGGGATGGATCGTAGTAAATGCTGGCTAACACCTTCTCCATTTTTTCAATACGTGATCCACTCTTCGCTGATGGTACTCTGAAGTAGTTTAGAAACGGCTTTGCGTGTCCGATGTGCCACGGGTGTAGAAGTCGAAGGTGGTTTTGGTGGTTGTGGCGGTGGTGGTGGTAATGGAATGGCTTTGGTCTTCTTTTCTTTTTTCACTTCTGCTTTCCCTTCTTTCTTTTTCACTTCTGTCGAAGGTGGAGTGGACATCATCTTTTTAACCCAAGCTTTAAGTACTTCTCGTTGAGATCCAGGGGAAGGGGTCAACAAGGACGCTGCAGTCTTACTAGGGATGGGAGCTACTGACGGTGTTTGAAAGACTTCTCGTGCTTCTTCTTCCTCAGGCATACGTGGGGCTGCATCTGTCTTGACCACTGGAGGTGGTGGTGATGGACTTTTCATCAGAGTCTTAAAATCTTTCAGAGTGGGTAGAGCTGTTTCGTCTAAAGCTTTCTGGTGAAAGAGTTGCAGTCGTTGCAACAATTGACCGTACCGTTGCGATTTTTCCGTTTCTGACAAATCGCTGCGATCCATCAACGATTGCAATTCGTGTTGTAACTGGGACATTTCGGTCAAATGAGGATTGGGAGGTAAATGCGGGGTTCGTTGTTCTTGCCAACGATGGTATTCCATCCATCGTTTGTAAGGCACTAAAGCCAGTTTTCGTCCTTTCATCGGATTTCAAGGATCACCTCTGAGATCTTTTGACTCCAAAGGTCCCTTTTATCTTCTTGGACCTTTTTATCTTCATCCTCACAGGATGTTTCCCAATGCTCCATTCAGCAAGGGTCCTCCTATTGTTCCCATTATTCCTTTCAACAACATGGGCAAAACGGGTAAAATTCCTCCGCGTTGCACCAACATCTTTATCTTTTGACCAATCGGTATTTTCTTTTGGACCATTTGGCGAAGAACGTGTCGATGTTTGGCTAAGCATTCTTTCTGGTGTTTAGACAAAGGTATTGTGCCTTTCAAGGCATTCAGACAACATTCGCACACGGTATCGATGACGTCGTTGGAGGTAGTTTGAATGAGTTTTTTTTCGCATGGGTGGAGGAGTTTTCGACAGGACGGACAACATCTCCCAGTGTTTGGCTAAACGAGGTGGCTGTCCTTTCATTTTCTTTCCTTTGGGGGTAGAAGAGGAATGTCTTTTTTGGGGTGACATCTCTTTGGTTAAGCGCTTTTTAGGATGCCGTGACTGTCTTTTTCGTTTTCCTTTTCCTTTTTGGACCGAAGAAGGAACAAGATGGTAACGGTGTATATCTTGGAGGGGACATCTTTCTGCGTTCAGCAGCACAAAAACACTGATCCGTATTGTTTGCCTCAGGTCTTTTTTATACTGGAATGCGTCGCCACTGATTGTCATTACGTCGTATCAACTTGATGACAGGCAACACACGTAGTGGAGGAGTTTGCAACGGACTAAATCGGGACAGTTCTTGCTTGGACAAATCCAGTAAACTCCGTAACACACCCGTTCTCTCTTGGACCTGGATTTTGGGGGCAGGTACTTTGTGAGTAGCGGCCACTGCCTCTAAAAAGGAAGAGGGTGTCACCGCTGGAGGAGAAGTTTTAGAGACGCTCTCTTGCGTGTAGAAGCTGTTTTCTGTGGACTTTTCTTTTTCTTTTTCTGAGGCTGTGACCTGGTCTTGACACCGTTGCTCTTTTTCTTTTTCTTCTGGGTACGTTTGGGTGTGGCTTTTTTCTTGGGGACGACTTTGGGAGGATTAGGATCCCATTTTAAGAGGGAACGAATGATGACACCTCCTAGAGAATCGCCACCCCCAGGTTTCAAAATGATTTGCTTTTTGGTTTGAGTGTCAATGCGAGGATCGGCTCGCTGCGTCAAGGCGACTTTGTTTCTCTCAAAGAAACGTTTGGTTTGATGTGGAAACTGAATGATGCCTTGCAGTAATTGACGTGCTGTCATCGTAAACCATCGTAAGACTTCTTTGAGACTAGCTTCTAAGACACGAGCACGTATTTGTGGATTTTTTTCGCGACTGATGCCGTACAAGGCACGAATCAATTTGATGGAAAGATGAGCCTGAAGGGACGTCATGTTGACGCTGTGTGAGAGAGACCCCAAGTGACCGAAGTTTTTATAGATATTTGTGGTTGTTAATAATTCGACGAAGGGGACGTGTACACGACAGGCCCTCCGTCTTGGCACCAGTGGTGAAACAGATGGGTACGAAATCGCAAATAATCGGGAGTGGTGGGTTTTAAATCCACGAGTAAATAAGCGTGTGGGGTTTGAGTGGCATCGTCGTATGCATGAGTCAGCCAAGACGTTCCTAACTGTTTGGCTAACACTTGTACTTGCGATTTATCTCTAGGGCTTTTAAACAACACCACGTAATGACCATTGAGACTGATGGTACGATGGGCTTTACTTTGTTGAAATAAATTTTGGGTGATGTGAATGACACTGGCATTACGATGATGCCCTTTGCGCGTAAACCACAGTTTAATTTCTTCTTCGTCTTCTCCTAACATGTCGTCAAAAATAACCAAATGAGTTTGACTAGGGTCAGACACGATCCGGTCGTCCTCGCCAGGAATGCCTTCCACAAAGACGATGGAATCGCCTTGACTTTCTCGCAGAAGGCTGTACGCCGATTGCCACTCTTTGTAACACCACACGATTCGTTGAGGTTGACGATTGATCAAATGATGTTTATGTTCGATCAAACGTTTGACAAATTCGGTTTTGCCCGAACCGCTAGCAGAGACAGTAGAGGTAGCCATAGTAACAGACAAGACAAGAGTTTTTATACTTTTTTCAGGACACGTTTATTGTCATCTTTAATTGTGAACAACACGAAAAACAAAATACATAAAAGCCAAATGGTTAAGTACATGAATAAAAGACACATCAAAACGATCATAGTGGAATATAAACAAGTCTCTGTACAACATTTGTGGTGATCAAGAGGTGAAATCGTAGGGGCAGTGTGTAATATTCTTAGAGTCTCTACACTCCTTGGCACAGTCACACAAGAGTCCTCCCGGAATGGCCTTTCGGGGATGTCGATAACAGTCCTGTCCTGAAGAGAGTGGTTTTCCTCGGTCACGACTTCTTCTTCTTCTGGCACTCTCACTAACACTGGTTTAAAAGTTACTTTTCTCACTGAACGTTTTAATTTTTTAGGATTACAAATCTTTGGCATAGTGTGCCACTTGTTTTGCCCATGCCTGAAAACCCCAACTTTTCCAGTCACGTACATCTTTCCAGTGAGGGTGTAAGTCACAAGCTACACACACATCGTCGTACACATCTTCAGTGCCTAAAAGTTGACGAATCTTGTTTTCCCGTAGAGGTTGAGAAGTATCAAGATGAAAGCGCAAAGCTTTGAGTAGAATGTGCCTCTCGTGTACATTTAAATGGACCACTTTCATGCTTTTTGGATTGGTATGTACTGTTCGTAAAGAGTCCACAAGGAATCGGCTGGTAAACGAAATCCCAGAAGGAAGTCACTAAGACACACACCACACGTCGACCCCAATTCAATGGACACAGTTCTCATAATAGACGATCGTAATCCTCTACCGTTTGAATAGTGTCATTGATTTCCTTCCACGGAATCTGTTGTATCACGAATGATAAAGGTCGTGCCATGGTAGGCCGTTTTTATACCCTCTTTGGTGTAAGGTAATAAGTGTACTTTTTGAACAGCCTCGATTTTATTTTAGTACCGTACCAAAAAACGTTTAGTCACTAACTCACACACCGCACGTCGCACAGAAGTTTCCTCTTGAACTAGAAAGAATTGTTCTTGTAAAGATTTGTTGTAATCCTCTAACTGGACCGTTGGAATTCGGTGTATTAGGATCATCTTGTAAGTTGAATGAGTGGCATCCAAAAATTTATGAATTTCACGCGATTCATCAATGTCTGACCACTGGAACACTTTCATCAGAATCAGTCCTCTTATAGCATTCAGGTACCAGTGGTTCAAACATCGGTGACGTAACGGATGCAATGGTTCTTTGCGTTTCACTTGTATTTTGACGAACTCGCGGTAAATGCGTTCTCTCAACTCCACAGGCAAACCACGAATGTTCTCTTGTAAAGTATCCATAACCATGTCAGTCAAACACTTCTCCTAGAGCGAAAGTAACGGACGAAGTGAGTAATTTCTGACCACTGCCATTCCAGAAATCGGTCAAGAATGTCAATAAAATCTTCAAATGTAAATGGTCTAAAGCGGAATATTAAGAAGAACGCACCCTTGATCCAGAGAAATTTGACTTGTTTGTTGACTTTTGTCAATTTCCTCTTGTGAATTTCTCGACACAAAAGTTCTACAGTCACAAAATGAGATTTGGCTCTGGCAAGTCCCAGCCAAATTTCCTTGTAGATCTTCTCTTGCAATTCGTTTGGTAATGTTTGAAGATTATTTTTCAAATGGGGTTTAAATACTTGTCTAGGGGTTGTCCAACGTTTGACTCCTAGCCACGTAGCTTGTTTCTTACACGACATGGTATGCCCACTTCAATGACGAGGTCCCACTAAAGGTAGGTAGTGACAATCCGGAGACCATCGAGCATGTTCCAGGTAAACGCAATCTTTCTTCTCCCACTCGTGAAGTGACACACCACAACTGAAGCACTTGACTTTATCCCCTTCGCCCAAGTAGATAAATCCAGCTCTAGCTAATTCTTCGGGGGTAGGTACTCCTAGAAATGTTGGTCATTTTCCTCGGAAGGTTTGGATCCGACTTTCAAAATTGCAGTATTCAGGCAAACGCACAGGGAACGAATATTCGTCTTTCACAGGTTCATTTCGATGAGGTTATGGTGAAATATGCAGGAGTGTGCTCAGATTTGCATGACATCCGTAGGGTGGTAGCCGCATGGTTTCATAATGATGACATCCACCATGAAAACCAGTAAAGTGAAAAGGAGTTCGATAACGAGTGGCATCGCTTTCGCATCCGTCAGGTTTGACACGCACAGCATCACTTTCCACGGTAGGCATGGTAGTAGTAGTAGCTATAGAAAAGTTCCCATGATGTGGTACTGAATCGCTGAGGTCATAACGTACGGCATCCCTACCATCGCAAGGCACAGCATCGCACCCGAGTTTGCTCTTGCTTGATACTTGCTCTTTGAAAGGATTCATCTTTCTCGCTTGGCAATGGTAGTCACAATGAACTATCGGTCTTGAACGTTGTCCTTTTTTATATGCTGGCCAATATTGTCGTGACCGTACGGTAAAGTGAAGTGGTTGGGAAGCCGAACTCCCTTCTGGTACACGATTTGATAGACTTTTTCCAAGGGCCGTCTGACGATTTGGTGTGTGGGTAAACGTAAAATCTTGTGCGGTTCGTGGGTGGTCATTTTAAAATTTCCATCCTGTCCAGACTGCAAGGCTTCTTTCAAGACACCAAAGTTCACCAGTCGACTGGTGCGATAATTGAGAGTCAATCCTTTCACTTTACACTCGGTGTACACATCTCCTTGAGGGTCTCGGTATTCGTAGCCGCAATTTTTGGGACCGCCACTTGCAAAACTTAGAATCTTGTCGTCGGGATGCTCATCCGTCCAGGCTCCTAAACGGTCTCCTTCGACGATAGGGTGAGGTTGACCCAGACGATCGATGTAGATGCAACTGTCCGTGTCAAAATACAGCACACGATCTCCTAACAGTTCTAAAGCTTCTTACAGATTTAAAAGAGCATGGGCTGTCACGTAAGCCGCAATGATGACATTTCCAAATTCGTCGGCTTCTACAAAGTCCAGTTCTTCTTCGTAATTGACTAAGATCAAGTCCTCACGAACGACGTCCACGTGTTTCATGTATTTAGTTTTGTCGTGAATCATCTGGAAGTAGCGGGAAGGTTCTGTCAAATACTCCGTCTTGGGTAAACACGGTCGTGTGCCATTTTGCCCCACAAGCAATTTAACATCACTTTGGCAAACGATCGCCTTCCTTCGTTTTTCTCCACGTGGTCTAAAGTGATCCCTTCCTGCTCCCAGTATTTGTCTTTGAATATTTTTTGGTCTTCGGGAGTGCGGAAGCAGGAAGGAGAGCCGCTGGCTTCTTGTTTCAGTTTAAAAAAGTCATTCACGTAGTCTGCGAAAATGGGTTTCTGAGTCTAGTCGCCCTTGTGGTATTTTTGTGTCTTGGGAAAGTGGTAAATTTTGTACACTTCTAACAGTTGGTATCCCAAGTCCAGAGCTTTGAACAATTCCACGCTGACCCACGTTCCTGTCAAGGCGCGTTCTTCCTAAGTGTGATGACAAGGTTGGTCTTGGTTGCAGGTTTCGGCACAAGTACGGCACAAGGGAAACATCAGTTTTCCTTGGCAATGGTGAGGTAAAACGGGATGGTACAAGTACGAGGGAGGCAAGATTTTACACTTGATCAATCCTTCGTATTGGCGAATGTTGTCCACGTCGATGTATTCCGTCAGCAATTGCGGGTGCCCTGCGGGAAAGTGACAGCATTTGCACACGTACAGATACAGCGAACACACGTCCAAGTATTTGATTTCTTCTCCTTTCTCCTCGTCGGCTTGGTATAACAAACAGGTGGCATTCGTCCGTCCTCCGTACAAACTGTCCTTGGGTTCAGTGGGTCCACCAGCTTGTAACTTTCCACGATACGCTTAAACTCGGGATCGGTTTTCAAACGGTGATCGTACTCGTGTTCCCACATTTCTACCACTTGGTATCCTTTCTGTTCTAACTTCAAGCGTCGCTGACAAGTGTTCTCGTACAAGTCTTCCATGGTCCGTTGTAAAAACTGATTTTTAGTGTTACGTTGAGGGTAGCAGATAGAACATCCGTGAAATAAGCACCCTTTAAACTCGTACACGATCTGAGGATTTTCTAAGTCCCAGCCATCCACTGAATACCTTCCGATGGTCTTTTCCCCTCCTCCGTTGCGGGCGTGTTGGATCCATTTGTCTTCCTTGTCGCACAAGTAATGTAACCAGCGTAGGGCTTTGACCGAGTATTGACGTTTGACAAAGTTCGTCGTTTGAGGACTTAGGACAGTTAGGGTGTTTTCGGGCATGAATCGTTGGCGGTACACTATGGAAGACGCTTTGGCTATGGTACAGGCTTCCTTCAAAGGATCGATCCCTCCGTGCTCCATGAACTGATCTCGAAATTTTCCACAGCAACGCCGTAAAATGTCCACGTCGGAACGAAAATATTTTAACATTTCTTCCTGAAAGTCGAAAGGGTCCGAGGCGTGAGTTTTAGTACAAAGCGTAGAAAGCTTCTCGTTGTTCGGTACGCATGTTGTCGGGGTCGTAGTAGTGAGCATCAGGCAAATGGGGTAGAACGGCGTGTTGATTGGCTTCGGTATGGAAAAAGTGTGGAAATAGCCTTTGGCCATTTCTGTCATTCCAAACGTTTTAGACATGCGGCTCAAAGGCATGGCCAAGTAACTCATCGAATCTTTAAAATGCACTTGCCCCACTTGCATGGAAATGATTTTGGATCCGTTCAAAGTCACTTTAGGACGTTCGGTACTTTGTTCCGTATAGTATCTCAAAAGAAACTGTCCATCGTATCCCGAGAAAATGTGAGCCATCACCGTGGCATGGCGATGACAATCTCGGTATCGTTCGATGTCTTCTTGGCTCCACGTCTCGTCGATAGGGTCTAAGATCCATTGGCCAAAACTGGCCAGTGTGTTCGGTCCCCGAAAGATTTTTTCACGTCCTCCAGGAATCTTGCTGCAGTGAGGCCAATGAGTAAAGATAGGCTCTTGGATGCACTTCTCACACGCTCGATAAGCCACGCAGAAATTAGGAATGTGAATGCCAGTCTCTTGCATGCATTCGAGATCGAAAAAGATAAAATTGCCTTTCGTCTGGTTATCTTCTTCTTCTTCGTGTTTGGATTGGTATTTTTGAATGTAGCATTGGTGTTCCAAGTCCACGATTTGGCATTATTGGTACGTATGCCTTGTCCACAAGTAAGGCATAATCTCAGGAGCTGACAAGCACATTTTTGCTGTGAACCTTGCGTCTTTAGATGTTGTTGGTAACGGGTTGGACTGACAAACGTGCACTGACAAGCAGAGCAATGCACTCGTTCTTGTCCTTGGTCCAGACAGGGCTTAGAGGCTAAACATCCTGAGCATTTCTATCCACAATGCTTGTGTTGCTCTCGATTGTTATAACCATAGTCACATTTCTCACAGTAATAACTGTATCCCAGAATGCAGTGATACTGGTAATGGCATCAAAATGTTCATCGTGATGATAGACGTGAATGTATCTTCCGTCTTTGAAATTTTTGCCTCGAAACAACAGAGGTCCGTGCACTTCTTGAGGGTGTATTTTCAAGGTGTAGCATGGAGCCAAGACGTCTTGCAACTTTTGCATCTCAGGAATGCCACAGGGTGTGTCTTTGGATATCTCCGCTTGCTGTAACAGGAGTTCTGCTTCTCTTTGTTGTTTGGTTAGGCTAGATTTTCGAATAGTTTTCCAGGCTCTTTCCCATTCTGCCATGTCATTCTTGTCGGCATACGTTCGTCCCACCACGATGGCACGGGCTAAACACATCTTGTCTTGAGTGTTGTTAATTTGCACGAGGCTGCGCTTGATGCTGCGAAGATTCTCTACGAATAACACATTTTTGCGTTGTCCTGTCCCTTTGGGAAGAGACACGTGGGTCATGAACAGTGTCGCTTTTCCGTCGGTGACGTGAAACTTGTCGTTGGATTGTTGCACGTGTTGAATCTTGTCCATAACTTTGGAAGGTGTCAATTCTGCCGGGCTGCTAAATTCGATCCAAACGGGGGACTTCAAACTGTCGTGATGAATGGAAAGTCTCAAGCGATCGTCTTCTTTGGCTTCACATTTCTGTTTGAGTGTGGTTAACAAAGAATCCCACACATTGGTGATGAACCCCTCTGCTTTCTCCAACGGTACGTCGGACTTGAAATCTTTAAACTTCACTGTGTACGTGTAAGCTGTAGTTATAAATTTTCTAGAGGAGCGTTTGTCCGTCTCTCGAATGTGAAAGTACTTTTCAGGGTTTACTGGTGGTGATTGACTTTGACTGGGTGTAGACTCTCTGGGTCTGGATTCTGGCTCACTCATCTCATCTTCAAAATCGCTGGCATGAATTTGATCCAAGACTTCAGCTACTGTGCGAGGCGATAAATCATGTTTCTGCCTCTTACTTTCTTCTCCTTTCTTTACGAAATGATGCGATCGTTTCATCTTGACTGCAAAAAGTCAAATGACTAAAGTTGAAACGCCATAGACCCCTATATATCCATGTCAGGCTCAGTGTATATATAAAAAGCTGGTGCCTTCCCCCTCAGTATTCATTTCACTCTCAAGCCGACCAGCACGATGGAAGAGCCCACACAAATCGAACTTCTGATCAAAGCTTTGCGAGGTATCATACGAAAGTTTTCTTCAGACAAGCCGAAGGACTACCCCCCCCCTCCTTTCGAGATAAAAGTCAAGATACTTGCTATATCTGTCAGAAGAAAGGGCATTGGGCTACAGAATGTCCAGACCGTCAAAAAAGCAAGACCAGTGTAAGAAGAGACAAAAGTCAAGATACTTGTTATCATTGTCAAGAGAAAGGACATTGGTCTTCAGACTGCCATAAGAAACAACAGGAGCAGGAGGAGAAGGAAGAAGAAGAGGTACCCTCGGCAAAGGAAGAACTCCGACACGTTCAAAAAGAGAAGACAGAAAAGAAAAGAAGACGAGAAAAAAGTGAGGAAGAAGAGGAGGAAAAAATGTGAAAGTGAAGAAATTCAAAAACAGAGAGAGTAAAGGAAAAAGACACAGAAGAAGTCTATGAACTTTTTAAAAGTGATGTGTTATGTTGTGTTGTGACATTGAATTGTAAATATTTGTACCAGAATAGACCAGACTGAAAAAACGTAAGTGTCTCTTGGTTTTGATTGTTTAGAATAATAAGGACCTACACTTACGCACTCACACACGTACATCATTGAGCAAACAAGGGATTTTGAGTTTTAATTGATTTTGGCAAAATGAAAACTATCTCTTTTCGATAGAAGTGAGTGGCCCTAAAAAGGGTCTTTGGGTGTTTGTTTTTTTAAAAACAAACAAACTGAGGAACGAGAAGCAATCAGCTTTAACTGCCTTAAGCCTTTGCCACGGCCAAGGCCTACTGGTGGACTTGCTCCTGTCAATGATTTGGTAGAAATCACTAGGGATGGTATCTCTGGTGTAGTAACTGGGTTAGACTGTTTGGCTCGGGAAGGTCTTTTTCTCTTGGGTCGTAATAAAGAGGTCTGATACATTTGTTTCAGACTTCTTAACTCGGCCAAAATGTCCAAGAGTACCGTTACCGTTTGAGGTTCACTGTTCTCCCTCTCCCCTAGACATTGTTTCTTCTCTGCTGCTTCTTCCTGTCGTTTCCTTCTTACCTCTTCTTCTTCTCGCTGTTGCTGTTCAAGGAGAAATGCTTGTTCTGCCTCTTTCTGCTGCTGTAAAAATTTCTCCAATTCTTCTTTCTGTCTCTGCTTAAAATCCTCGACGTGTGGTAAAGAAGGAAAAGGTATCGAAGGTACTGGTACTGGAACAAATTCTTGCGAAAAGAGAAAATCTACTAAATCCCAATTGAAATCGGTCTGTTCTGGTAGCCACTGCTATGCCATCGCTTCTCGTCTCCACAGCCGGTGCACCCCAATTCATCGTCTTCTTAGTTTCAGTCATGTTTCACAAAACAATGTCGCATCGATTCACTGCGCACAGACGCTAGCGCACTTATATATGGAATGTGACGTCACAGGTAGCTCTCTTCGGATTGGAAGACAGACTCCGCGAAGTGACTGAATTTTGTGTTGGCATTGGTGAACAATTTCAATCCGTTTCGATCCGGTCTTCCACTATAAATAAATGCGGTTCGCTTCATTCCCTTCACCTGTTCTCGTCACAAGATGTGGACCAACGTTGAATCGTCAACTTTCGTATCGTCGTTGTTTTTCCGTATGGACTTACCCATGTATGTTAAATCATCATGGACCATCATCCGGATTACAGATACGACTGTTTGGAAAAGAAGGACCTATTTGGAAAGACAAGGCTGTCTGCACCGGACTCTCATCTACGGACCAGAGGTTAGACGAAGTTTGAGAAAGAGAAGAAGACCTATGCGATGCCCTCTATGTTAACGAACTGGTGTTAACATAAACCCCAAAGGCCCCTTTCAGGGCTACTTCATATCCCTCGAAAAGATATTTATTCTTTCTTGCCTAAAAAAAAAATTTATTCGATTTTTTAATTTATGTTAACTCCCCAAAACATTATTCTCTTACCTAAAAAAATTTTTAGTCGATTTTATAATTTCTGTATGATAGATTGATGTTCATCAATCTATGGAAAAAAGCGAATATATAAAACATACTATACTATCCAGAGACACGAATGCGAATGATTCAAACTTTATATAGAAATGAAACAGGTGGTATGACATCACGGTACTTGCTACATTGTTGCAAGTGTCCAGTACCGTGACGTCACCCTACCTATTCCATTCCTATTGTCGCTATACAAAATTCCCATATGCCCCATACAGGCCCAGGGTGATTTTTTTGTCCCTATAAATCTGTGCCCCATACAGGCCCAGGCTGTTTCTCCTTCTTTGGCCTCATATGCCCCCTATCGCCCCACTACACTACTGTTGTGTTTGGAATCAAGGGTTTCTAAATACATGTATTTTATTATCTTTGCGACCGTGCCGGTGGCCGCTTAGAGCGTCTGCCTCGGATACAGGTCAGATTCTAACCCCGGCTGAGTCATACCAAAGACTTACAAAAAATTATACTAGCAGCTGCCGCGCTTGCCGCTTGTCATTAACAGGTTAGTGTTAGGACTGGTCGGTCTGGTGTCATGTGACTGAGTGGGACATGATGCTACATGTAAGCGGCATGATGTCCCAGTGCTAGGCGTCACTGTAAACTGCCACAATGCAAACATCGTAGTGATACGACTGAAAAATTGTTAAAGCTTCGTTAAAAATCCAGATCACACACATATTATCTTGGCTATCAATTGCTAGATTAGACAGTTACTGAATTTATAAGACAATAAGATGAAGATTCACATCCCGCCACCTTTATCGGTTATTATTAATGGCCACACTCGCTTACCTACCTATCAGCCCTCCTGCCTGATAGGGCATACTGTTTAGCGAAGACGATACTACAGGTACTGTGAACTACAAACCATCTCTTCTACTACTTCGGCTATCGTAATATTTGCTCAGAAAATATGTAAAACCTGTAAAATGTAATAGTTATGAAAGACAGAAGAAAACAGAAGAAATTAAAAGGTGCAACTTTTTTTATCGCATATAATGAAAGATGTTTAGTGGATCTTCTACGGTTTATCATATTATATCTGAAATCATCAGTGATGAAAGGAGTAGTAATAGAAAACAAGGTTTCTAGCCTAGAGACCCCTTCCCCTCCAAAACATATTTTTGACAAAATATGTTTTGTCGGGGTAAGTGGTCTCTAATCTAGAAAACCTTGTTTTCTATTACTACTGTAACAAATATAACTCTGTCAGGTAAAAGATCACGTAATTCCAGAATGATTCATCACGTAATTTAAGAACATTCTGGAACACATATAACTCTCTCAGGTAAAAGATCACGTAATTCCAGAATGACTCATCACGGAATTTCCAGAGCATTCTGGAAAATATATAATTCTGTTAGGTAAAAGATCACGGAATTTCCAGAATGTATCATCGCTGAATTTCCAGAATGACTCATCGCGGAATTTCCAGATAAACGCTATAAAAGGCAGACAGAATTTTTATTTGTGGTCATTTTGCAAGTGGATCTGTACGTAAGCAGGTAAATTTATCTCCTTTTTTATTTTTTAAAGAATTTCGCCACCTATTATTAAAATATCAATAGTAGCTATCAAGAATAATTTATTATCGTGTTTATACAAATAAAATTTAATTTTTCCGCTTTCTTTTCGATGACATTCAAATAACTCTCTCATTGCTACCCTGGTGAGAATATACTTACTATCTTTAGCAAAAACCTTCGACTGGTATAGGTTAATATTTATTTTTGTGTATTTCTTTTGACTGATCGGATCATGAAGATTATCGTATTTTAGCATAAACTCATCTCTCAACTTTTCAAGATAATCAAAATATTTGCCGTTATCTGATTTAATAAGCGAGAGTTTAATTCTATTGAATTTACTAAAACAAACACCTGAAATTTCATCATTAAATTCAACTGATAATTGCTGGCCATTAATCATTATTTTTTTAATTTTGCTCCTAACTCCATCGGCTAATGATACATTTTCAAACATTATTTATAAAGTTTAGACAAAATTGTTTAGTGTCCAATAGCTAACGTATTAATTCCTTCCTCGCAATATCTCTTATCATCAAAATTACTTAGTCCACGTTTTATAATTGTATCTGTTTCAAGTTTGTGATGATTTGTTCTGATAACATTTGTTTTAATAAAATTAGTGCAGGTGTTTATCGCTGCTTTAAAATCATCAAATTTCATACACTTTTTTAGGTATCCGCGAAGAATACCCTTTGCTTTTTTTGGTCAGTTTATTGTCATCTAAAATTACGGCGTACATTTTACTTCTTAGTCCTACAAACTCCCTAACTGGCGCAAACATAAATTCATCTTTCATTTTTCCGATGACTTTTTTATTTGCATCATCATGAAATCCATTACTTTTTGGATAATCCGATAAATCAAATAAATTTTTATTGTTATAAATATCTTGATAAACATCTTCACATTTTATGTTATAAACAAGTGAATCGGTCTCATTAAATAGCAACTCAGAACTTGGCCACTACTTTTTGGTAAAATTATAGTGAAAGTCGTACATTGGCCATTTTGATATGTCAGGTATAGCTGCACAAACAAATCGGTTTATTTAACTTTAAATTTGTCTTTCGTCGCTGTATTGCAACAAGATTTTCATTAAATATTTTCATACTGACAAAACCGTTATCGTTAACTAATTTATTTCTGCGATTTTCATCATTTACAATTTCAATATTGACTCGCTTTCTGATATTTTCCATCGTCTTACCGAACACGGAATTGGTCATCAACTTGAAAAAGTTTTTCCCTAAGTCGGTCTGAGCAATTGCACGACGTTTGGTATTTAAATCAATATAATCTGACATCCACCGTGATTGATTAAATTTTAACACGCGATGAACTTTTCTCAGAATTAGTCCAGCATCTACTGCTTGTTTTATATTTTTGTAGTGTATCACGTAATTTCTCTTATTTAACAAATTTGGAACTAGCTCATTAACGATCAGATTTTTTGCTGTTCTCATTGCCTGTTGTTCAGGCGATAATAAACTATAATCGATCATCATTGACTCAGCACAAAACGGATAGTTGGTATGTAGATCATCTAACGAACTAGGATAATCAAGATCAACTTCAACAAAATAACTCACATTTTCTGGCTAATCTTTTTCAGTTTCTTTAAGAAATTGATCTGGAGTGATCCAATGAAATCCACTACACGGCATAGGTTCTGACATAGCATAACCATATAAATTTTTAGGATCCAGATAAATAATATAATTTGACGGTAAATTTTTATCGTAATTTTTTTAAGTATTTCTTAACAGCTACCGTATATTGTTTTGTTATAACGCTAATGCCGCTGCGAATCCCTTTTTCAATAAAGTTAAACATATCAACATCACTTAAGGATCCAATTCTATCCTGCTTGTTTTTAGCAGAGCATCCTATGACAATCCTGGCGCAGAATAATACCAACATGGGTCTAATCCATAATTTTCATGACTAACTTTATAAAAAGTCTCGAAAACATCTGCTAGTAATAAAACATCTGTTTTCAAAAATAAATCATGATAATCACCAAGTGTCTTCAACCAAATTTTTTCCAAATATCTTGTGCATATTTGTAATCGTTGTCTGTAATATTTTCATTTTTTAGCTGCGAGTAAAATTTATCTTTGTTAGGAAGATAAATTTCATCAAATCTGCTCCAGTCGTCGAGGTACTCATACGGAAAGACACCTTTTTTTGTCAGACAGACGTAGTCTTCACCAAAGCAACTTTTCAAATTATTGAAACTGCTACAACCTTTACAAGCTCATCTCATGGTGCTGCCATAAATTGCAAACTGTCGATGAAACGTAATTTGCCGGCAGTGACTGACATATGATTTTCAAAATTGTTTGAAATACAATTTATTATATTATTTAATTTTAGTTTAGATTTAATTTCCTCATCGCCAAATGCTTCGACAATGATATGACTATCATAGCCACGAAAATTATGTAAAACAACAGGAATAAAATCTGGCGCATGAAATTTCAAAGTATAATTGTTATGTACTGCTCCGCGATATTGGCCGGTTAGATGACAGTTTATCACTTTATCGCCAGGCAGAGGTTTCTCGCAGATATGACAATTAACTGCCTCATCAAAATCAAGTTGTTGTTTGTATGTTATTTGTATTGGAACTGTTTTAGATAATCTGTTGAAAATTTTATTAACATCGTCTATTAAATTTTTTAGTAACCACAAGGCAGGATTTTTACCTCTGTACAATTTTATTGGACTTGAAAAATTATCGTTAGCGCAACAAACTATTTTATAAGCTGCTCCACAGGGAACATGTTGTTGTATTTTTCTGGTGCTTGATTTATTTGGATCATTTTCTGCGCCTGCCACAGGGACAAGTAGACACTCAAAATCAGCGCAAATAACAAACGGAATATTTAATTTATGATTGTAATTTTTAAATTTTAATACTTTTTCTTTTTCTCCTGGCATTGTTATTCTTTGAACATTAACACAGAATTTAAGATGCTCTTGCAGTTTTTCATCCTTAGAAAAATCTTGTAAACAACGGTAGCAGAAATATTTCTTATTTTTATCTTTATTATATTGTCTGCTAACTAGGACGTTAAAGTTTTTGATCCAAACGTAATGATTCCTATAAAACAGGAAGTTTATTGTCGATTGCGAAGCTTTTTCTGAAATATACCTTGGATAAACATTTTCACGCTCGTCAAGACCAAATATAATAACTGAATTATTATTTTGCTTTTCAAACTTTTTTATTTGATTTTCTGCAACTGGAAAATCAATGCCATTAAAATTTAATTTTTATTCGTGACTAAAATACTTGTCAACACGATCAGCATTTTTTTCTGCTGGAAACATCGCAGAAAGAATAGCCCACTGGAAACATTTGTTATCAAAGTTCTTTACGTTTATGCAACACTTTTTGTTTTCAATTTTTTTAGGGAGATCAACGTAAGAACTACCGCGAAGTACGTTATATTTTACCGTGTGAAATAAATCTTCTTTTATCATTTCAAATTTCCAACCTGATCCTGATGCAGTAAATTCCTCCAATTTTTTATTTATTTCTTGATGTATTTCATCAGCGATTGATGAAATATTTGTTCCAGCTAATTTTGTTCGTGATTTGGCTGTTAAATATGGTTCGGTAATCTTGTTAGTGAAATCAACATTTTCAAAGATTATATCGAGTACATCTTTTTGAGGTGCATGTAATTTTGATAAAATAACATGATACTGTACTATTAGCTTGATACTTTTATGAACCGCAAGTTCTCGCGTTACAATCGGATATAGGAGATGAAACAAATTTATAGAGTTAAAATTCGCTAAAATATTTTGATTATCAAATTTATAACTGTTAATAAATCCTGCAAAAGCAGTGGCTATTTTCACAGGTTCTCCTATAAGGGTCTTTTTGGCTATATCTCGCAATTTCAACATTGTTATATAACATTTTATACATTGAATTGATTGTTTGATTGATATATCACCGCACAATGCGCACGCGCTAGTTGAAAAACCAATCAGAAATGTAAAATGCTTATAGTATAATGAAATAAAATATCACAAGCGCAAGCGAGCAAGAATACTATCATGTTCATCCCAAGTACAACTCGTACGCGGGAAATATGTTAGTGTCGGTGATTCACGTCGAATACGGTCAACCGTTTGGTAAATCAACGCCAGCTGGTTGTAAAATCAGCGTAAAATGTGATAATGACTAGCGAATTGAAATGTTTAGGAAAGAATTTATTTACACTTTGTTTTGCGTAGACATACCAGCTAGACAACGAGTATATCATGTCAACGGCGCAGTTACTGATGATAACATTGAAAATTTAGCATTGCAAAACGAATCTCAACCTATTCCCGTATTTGATTTATATGAGGCTAATGATCGAGGAATTATACGAAATAAACAAACAAAAAAAGTGCTAGGAAAAATAAATAACAATGGTTATTTCATGGTAAATATCAGAGGAACACTAACCGATCAAGTTAATTATTATAGTCATAGATTTATTTACGAAACGTTTAACGGATCTATGCCTAATGGTTTAGTGACAGACCACGTCAACGGCATTAAAACAGATAATCGTCTAGAAAACCTTGAACTTGTCACTCAACAAGAAAATAGCAGACGAGGACGAAGTTATAATGGGTCGAATTTTAAATAGTCTATACCTGTCATTGCGGTAAATCTGGAAACAGGTGAGGAAGTAAGATTTCCTTCGATAACAGCTGCAGCAAAACATTTTGATATTAATTCCAGGTCAGGAAAATTTGTTGCAGATGGAATAACAAATGCGGCAACATCACAATCAACGTTTGATAGAATTATCTTTAGATATGACGATTAATTATATTTTCTAGCTCAGTTTTGGTAAGACAATTATAAGCAAACATTAAAATATCATTTTTATTAAATTTCAGCGTCTGGTGCCTGGTAGAGTCATTCCACGTCCTATCCCTAACAGACTTGGAATTAGACTGCCTGCTAACCCCGCTAAAATTGGAGCAAAAGGAATAATTCCTCCTCGTTTTGTTTTTCTTGGCGCTCGAAGACGTTTCGTCATCGTTTTCTTTTTTTTTAGATTTTGTCGCTTGTGCTTTCTTTTTAGCTGGCATTATATTATTTATTGTTACATAAAACTAACGACAAATTTGTTTGATTCCATCGCCTGATACAGCTTTTTTAGTTGCTCCAGATACCGCTCCTGACTCTGCTGCTAGTCCAAGTGTTCCTAGTACAGGTAAAAGTTTTGGTATTGCGCTAGCTTTTACAGAAAATACTGGTCCAAAAATCCGCGGTGTTTTGCCATTGCTGTTATTTGTGCAACAGAGAGTTTGAGAACAAAGGGTTTTCCCTGATCGAGTTTATTAATTTGCTGTTGAGTTAACATTACTTTCACTGCGGCGACTTTGTCAGTCGTTGGGGATATCATTAGAGAGACAGAATTACGTTTAGCAACCGCTGCTGAAAATTTTTAATTTGGCCGGGTGTTAGGTATATTTCTCTAGCTGTGTATTCCGTTTTCATTTTATACTTGTTTGTCACACAATACTCACACTTGAACAGTCATCCTTCCCTTGGTCGCATCAATTGTCAAGAATCTATCACTGACAACTAGCGCATATACGTTATATTTTTCGGCTGGCCGTGCGCCAAGCATCCAAGTGACCTCAATATCATCAGTCGATCCAATAACTCGTTCGGAATGTTTTGATATGTCAAAATAAAAGATAGGATACAGTGATCGAAATTCCTCTAATAATATCTGAGACCCACTGTCTGCGTACTGATATTTTTGCATAGCCTCCATAAGGTATATGTACGGCCGAGATGTTTTTTGTTTCATCGTCAGCAAAATTACATTCGATTGCACGTTCGGGATATTGTCTAGATTTTACTCTAATAAAGATTCGTCTTATATCAGGGTTATCAAATACGGAGTTGTTCATTTCTTGATCATTACGACGTGCCTGTCGTTGAAATACAACGAACAAATGTTGAAGTAATTGTTCGCTTGACGTAGTTGTAACACGCCAGGTGTAATCAGTTGCGTTAGGAATTGCTGTTTGGTAAATTCTGTTTTGCCGAAAATAGTTTGTTTTTTTTTCGTGTTAATAATGATTCGAGTTCCCTTGTTTTAGCTACAGACAGGACAACTCGTGGCATCCACAGTGCTAATCTTGTAATGGCAAACTGTCCTTCAGCTACTCCATCAGCGTGCATTATACAATCGTTTTGATCAGCTCGATCTAAAATAAGTGTATGTTTTATCCGCGAAAAACTTTGTTATATTCGCGGCAAAATCCAAATATTGTACTTAACGGAAGCATCGTCGTTATTTAGCGAAATTCTGCGGCAAATGCTTTCGTTTGGCATAACCCTGGTTATATTGCTGTCGTCGTATATTTGTAACGGCTAATCTTATTGAATTGCCTATCGCAGCTGCATCATCAGCAGCTGGATTAGTGATTAGATTATTATTCTCTGCAGCAGGAGCGCCAGCACCAGTACGAAACTCGCTTGAAACAGCTGTCCCAAATGTTGTATCCTTAAACCACATCATATTTGTGGCCACTGATCTCGAATAATCATCGCTGAACGAGACGATATATAGTATTGCACTCGCTATAGGCAAGTGCATTGAAATATCTTCCACAGTTTGATTGGCCAGTTGGTACCGTGCTCTTTTAAACAAGCTCCAACCGTTATTGACAAGTGCAATTTCTACACCAGCTGCAATATCACCGCCTATCGCAGTTAGTAATTGACCACGCACTTCTAACACCGCCTTGTGTGGCAATAGAAACACATCCTCATCTCTTGTGTTAAAAGTTCTAACGCCTGCTTTATTTGGTTCTTTTGAGTTTTCGTCGAGATACTCGACATACTCGAATTATGTCACTGCGTCGTCGGTATCATGTTCTTCGGCAAGATCGAGATAATTTTTAGCTGACATTATTTATTTCATAATCCACACAAAATTTAAGTAACTAAAAAGCAGCAGGCGTTATTTGTCTTGTTTTCATTACAAGTTTGCGCATTACCTCTTCACCACGTGGAGACAGTAATTCTTTTGTTGTAGCTCTCATAGCTCGTTCTGTTTCTTTTGTTGGAGCAATATCTGATATTGCTCGTTTTATTTCCGCGTATGAAGGTGGGCTGCCTTTAATTTTATCAGCGATCTTTTGTCCTACTGCACTGCCTCCTGTACTAGCTGCCCCGTCGCAAAAGCTTTACCTGCGTCAAATGCAATTGGTGCTACTTTACGCGCAATTCCTAGGATGTTCTCAGCCATCTTTGTAAATATATTTCCAAAAAATCCACCTACAATTTTTCTTCTATAAACTTTTTTTTTTTTGTCTCATCTTTATTATTAAAATAGGTTTACAAAATTTACGCCTACAATCACAAAGTGATCGCGCGTAGGTGTAAATAATAATTTCATTGTTAAGATCTATTTGTCGTCCTGACTGATCTGTTAGTTGCATTGTTATGCTGGTTATTTGATTTTCAGGAGTAATCGGATAGTATATTATTTGTCGAGGAGTAATTTGCATCAGCGAACCAGGCGGGACATCTGGTGAAAAACTATAGATTGTTTGACCTTGACTCCCTAAAGCAGAATACGACCCTGCTGCAATAGAGAAATTGATTAACATTGTGTTTACTTCTGTTATGTTAACTGGTAAATCTCCATCATACGATACACTTTGTTGTGCAACATTGCCGTATTGTTAGTTTTTAAAACCTAATGATGATGCGATACTAGTCGCTAGTAAAAAATCGATTATCAAATTATTTTTTAATTTGATTCTAGCTCGTAGCGTATTATAGTTTGGAGTTGATTCAAAATTATCTGAGCAGTGTATTTTGTTATCAGCTCTCTTATCGTTTTGTTGAGATCAGTTACATTATATGCCCCCTGTGGTATTCTAACTGATACCCAAGCACCAGTATTAAATGCAAATTCATCATTGACGTTTAATTTACATTTGCCATAGAATGCCATACTGTAGCAGAAATTAATCCGATTTCGTACTGTTTATTAGGATCTAGTATTATTGGCGGATTATAGTAGACAGAAAAGTTTGCGCTCTCACTCGTTGTTTGTGACGAGTCGAGCAATAATGTCGTTGACATTATGTCAAAGTTGTTAGATAAGATCGCTATGTAAAATTTCGTACTCGTCTGATGTCAGTAATCTGCTCGATCCAAGATTATCTAATATATCTACAATTTCGTTGTCGATTTCAATGCTTTCATTTCCAGCTTCTTTTGATGTTATTAATAATATAAGTCTGTCAACCAATTCTACGTTTGATGTAAAAATTTTAATGCCAGATCCAGTGATGATTTCCTCTGGTAATCTTATATCTCGTTCGCTTTCGAACCTATTAAATAGTCTTTTAAAAGTTCAACCATTACCATAACCTCCTGGTTTTTTTCGATATTGTTCTGTTGTTCGAAATATTGATTCAGCAATAACTCCTTCTCTTATAGAATCATATATTTTTAATAAATTCCTTTCATCTCTTATTTCTTTTATTTATTTTTTTTATTAGAGTATAAACCAGATTCTATAATTTTTGTTAATTTCTTTTTTTAAATTTTTATATTCTCCTTCTGACCATTTTCGAATATTGTCAATGTCTTTGATATTATGTCTATTAATAAAATCATCATATTCTTCACCTAATATTCTAACACGTGCAGTTTTTCTTTAAAATCTTATCTGCTTTTCGATAGGGATTATTTCTACGGTAGCTTCAGTTATTAATTTTTGTTTCTCAGCTAATTACTGAGTTTGCTGGTGGATACTCGGTTTCCAACCCAATGATTTATTTACTTGACATATTAATATTGCCTGTAACCGTTCCACCAGTTTTATCAAGCTTGTTATCATCAACATATTTCAATTGTAAATAACTTACCGCTTGTGTATTATCAAAATTCGTTGGTGGATATACAGTTTCCAGCCCAATGATATTTTACTTGACGTATTAATATTGCCTGTAACCGTTCCACCAGTTTTATCAAGCTTGTTATCATCAACATATTTCAACTGTAAATAACTAACCGCCTGTGTTTGATTTAAGTTTCTTGTCGGATACGCGGTTTCCAAATTTATTATTTTTTTCCTGACATATCCAAGTTACCGCTTAAAGTTCCTCCTGTCAGTGATAGTTTGTTATTGTCGATCGTTTTTAGTTGTGCATAACTAACAGCTTGTGTATCAACAACATTTATTGGCGGATAATTTGTTTCTAAACCTAGAACTCATTGATTTGACATAAACAGGTTTTCTGTCATTGTATCACCGGTTTTTTTACTAATGATGACGTGTCAGTTATTGTTGGTTCGTCAGCGGAAATAGATCCCGTAAGTGCTGTTCCAAATTTTGTGTAATAACTCATATTATGTTGACGATAACAAAACTAATAAGACCGGCGACACAATGACAGGTTACCTTGTAATGAGCAATAACTCAAAAATAACTAGATTACCGTCAACCTCACCACCAGTTAATGATACTGATGATATTAGTTATGCTCAGTTAAAAGAAGAACTCGCCCCGTATTGTAAACGATCTGGTGGACCAATGTCAGGTAACATAAATATGAGAAGTAATAAAATAACGACGACATATGTTCCAGTTAACCCTAATGATCAGACAAATAAAGCTTACGTTGACAGTCTATCTGGTGGTATAAAACGAACTAAAAACAATGTTGTATATATTCCAACACTTTTTAATGCAACTGATAACCGAGTTGGGTTTGAGGTAAACGCATCATCATATTATCCTGAAAATTACCCTGATCGCGCTTTTTCTGATAGACAAGAATGGACTACTAACGGAAAAGTTGAAAACTTTTGGATCAAAATTAAATGTCCCATTGCAGTCGCTATTTGGCAATTTCATTTGCGAGGTCGATTAAACTCTAGTGTTGCTCGAATTTATAATTGGCGATTGGAAGGATCAAACGATGATATCGACTGGGTAATATTATATAGTACAGAGAACACGTATATTTCAACAACACAATACTTTACAACTCCAACAGAAAAGACTTTCAACAAGTACTTGTATTTTCGGGTTTATGTTATCGCTGCTGAACGTCCGTTTCTAGGATTGACAGCATTTCAAATATACACACTTGATGATCAAATTTAATATAATGTTATAAAATAATGTCCGAACCACCAATTATAACCGTTGCAAGAGAATATTACGACAATATTTTTAACCCACAAAATGATGTTGGAAATAAATCACTAGCGGCACGTGTGATGAATACTACGAAAAATTTTACAATTACAGTGATAAATTCTCCATTATCAGATGAAGAAAAAAAACTTTATTCTTGTTATGTATATGCGAAGACCACAACTAATAAAAGCAATAGAAATCTTTGATATTATAAGCAGATACTGTCATCCTGATGATTGTCTAGAAGAACAAAAACAGGTTGAAATCCTGTTTTTAAAAAAAATATTACTCGAGCTTGACTTTAAAAATATAGATTTGATAATACGATCAGGTTTATTAACACGAATAGCACAGGAGAAAAAAATAAACGATAACTATGATCGTCTCAACAAACGAGCGGAATCCAGGATAATAAGAATAAAAGAAACAAGGAGTTATAAAATAGTTTTTTTAAAACGAGAAATTTTTAAGTATCTTGGTATGTACTACCGCGACAAGGAAACTCTAGTTAAAATCGTTACCATGACAGCGGATACGGAGTCAATTATAAAAGCATGCTCGAACGCACTTCTACCGATGATGCGTAAAAAAGACCCAGAATTTGATCCGATTATTGTTGACAGATCACTAAAGAAAATCAAAATTTTTGACAATGAAATTAGTTATCTTGACGATTATGATCGAGAAAAGTTTTTTAAAGAAGTCGATCAAACAAAATTTGAAGCAGTTTAATCTTTATTACGAAATAAATGATGAAGGCGATGCTCCACTTCCATCGCTCCAACGCTCTAGACAATTGTTATTGCGAAATTATTACAATGAAGTCGAGAAAATATTTACAAAGCAATACGAAAAATTATGGCTTAAAGTAAATGTTTCTACTGGTATTACCTTTCTTGGACGAAAATCACTCCAAAAATTAATGCTGATAAATTTCGTAGCCGCATATGCAATTATCAGACAATATCTTGTCCTCAAAAATTTTACTTTGAATCAAATAAGCTTGGTACTTGGGTTTATTGATGAAACAGAAAGAGAATACGGTAATTGGTGAACGAAATAGATGTTTATGAACGTGAAGTAGAAAACACGTTTGATTCCTACAGTTAGTTAAAGAAAAATGAGGTATTGACAGATGAACGATATAAGGATATTTCATCAGATGTTTATGACAAGTTCAGAGATTTTATAGCTGATCCTAACAATAATAAGTAATAATAAGTTTCGTGAATTTCTTGATTCAATCGTTGGTGCTACAGATTTTAATATCATGTAAAAATTGTAAGCAAATATTGTATAATGAAAAAACATATAATCGATTTCAATCATATTTCAGAGGAAATTCCCAAACAGGACGTGGACGCTCTAATGCAATATTACAGATATTATCATAAAAAAAAAAACTTTGGTGCGTAAAACAATGTTATAAGTATTACAGTAAAATACTTCGAGTAATATCATATTTACCACTGCTAATGACTGGCTCTGGTATAATTTCAAGTGGAGCATCATTAAACCCGTTTTTATTAATAATATCTGGTGTTGGTGTTTCTCTTGCAACAGCGTGTAAAAAAAAGAGCCTCGACTTGAGACCAAAAATAAAATGCTTGTAAAACAGCAAGTATCACTTATAAAAAATTACTTGATCAGATACGATCTTATTTGCGAGGCGTAAAATATGATATGGACGATTAATACGCGAGTTTCGTATTATTGACAGTACGTTAACAGATATTTTACCAATGAGAGTTAGCAAGTACGAAAATAATTATCAAAAAAATGGCTGTAACAGTAGTAACAGAAAATAAGTGTTTCTAGATCCGAGACCTCCTATCCCGACAAAACATATTTTGTCAGAAATATGTTAGAAAAACCTTATCATATGAAAGTCATCATTTTGAGCTAAAAAAAAAAAAAAAAAGGCTGGTGAAGGAAATGTCAACTTAAAAGGGTTTTGGAGGGGTAGGGGGTCTCGGAGCTAGAAACCTTGTTTTCTATTACTACTAAAGGTTTACATGCAAATGCTACAGGACAATAAAATTTATCTTATTTGACTACAAATGTAAAACAAAGTCCATCAAAATATGAGAAAAAGATCTGATATAACATTAAAGAAAATAAATTAAAAATCATAAAAAATGAACATATGAAACGGAAATAAAGAAGCTGAGGAGGAATTACGTAAGAAGTGAAAGACGAAAACAAGCAATCACACTAGCAAGAGAGTAAATGTGTCATTTTTTTATATAGTTGAGGTAAGAAAATTTTTACAAATAAATAATAGAATTCACATTTTCTTTTTAAATCACTTATCATTGTTTCGCAGCTCATTTTAACGCTCTAGTTAAAAAAGGCATAAATATTTAGAGAAGTAGCAAGCTAATCAACAGGAAATGATGAATTCACGTGCAAGCCATTCACAAATATGCTCTAAAAGTTTGATTATTCAACGAACATATAGAGGGAACAGTGTGATATCAAATTCTGTCAAAATCAAGTAAACTGAGCAGTATGTGTGACAACAGCAGGATGCCTGAATATCATATTGGCATTTAACGTATTAAAGCAGACCAGAACTAATGATGCAATATATAGGTTTCACGTTTTCTTTCTGTTGTCGGAATGCTCCATGGCATTACCTAATTGTCAAGCTTTTCATCCAACATACAGTATTGTTTATTTGAAATAATTTAACGTAATATGCAAGAACGGGAACAGTCCGCCAAATCTAGACTGGAGATACAATAGTGGAAAAACGAAATATATTACTGATTATGTGGCCTGAAGAACATAACACCGCACATCAGGGTTTTTAAAACGTACATCAGATGACGTGGTAAGTGCACACAAACGACTAAATAATTATGGCGCAGTAAGATTTGATTACTGAAGAAAAAAAATTGCAGAAGTAACAGACTTACTGATAACACGCGGTCAAAAATGAAGATGGATTCAATATTTTCTGCAATATGGCAATGGTTTGACAGAAGAAAAAATATCAAGACTAAATTCAAAGTATCAGATCATATGTGGTATTTGCTCTCCTCATGTATAACATAGAATATCTATTAGAATATCTATTAAGCAGTCTGTTTAAACAGTTCACAAGACACAGTAAATAAAAGTTGTTTGAAAAATTAATTTTGGGTGAACAAAGATATTACCCTTAAGAAATTATGACAATAAAGTTATACAACCCAAAACAGCGCATGATCACAAAACAAATAAACAAATATTTATAATTATTCTTATGGTTGCAGGGACGAGAATAATTTACCTTTTGAAATAATTTTTTTTAATTACCTTTTTGCCTTTTTGCTTTTTATTCTTCTTTTTCCAAATACAAACCTTTGCTAAGACCTGAAAACAGGCTGATTAATGCTAAAATAAGTAAAATGGCATTGTTACGGGGTTCAAAAGTTACAAACAATAACATCCAACACAAAGTAGATTCCCAACCAAATTTTAATGTTCACCCAAGCTAGGGCTCAAGACCACTGCCCTTTACACAGAACAGATTGGTAGTTTAAAACCATGGCCATAGTTTATCAAAACTGCAGAATATAATCAAAGTTAGAGTTCATTAACAGTATAAATTCTTTCTTTTACAGTGATGACAAATGCAGACTCGAAGTCCTATGGGTCAGAATCTTGATCAGTATCAGATGTGTGAACTATGTAGAATTTCTTTCTAACATTACCATATCTGACCGCTTAAAGTCCTTTAAACTAAAACTACCATACACACCCATGCCTCTTGTCTTAATGATAACAATATTTATACAATAACTTGAAGGGAAATGTTAGGCGTTAATATGAGGCAACAGGCATCGTCAGTTAATAAAGAAAAATGTTGTCAGCTAATTTCGAAAGCTAGCTAATTACACTACCAATGAGTCCAAGCAATGATGATGTTGCTTTCTAGCTAACTCAAAAAAAAGTGGTAGTAATTTTCGTTCTTTGTTAAACTTTGTCAACGAATGAGCTACCTTTTTCTCTTCTTCCAGCATGACGTCTTCCTCCGCCACCATGACTTATTCCGCCTGTAATATGACTTATTTCTCCGCCTCCACTTGTCAAACCTTTCACAAAATTTGTTATTTTTAGACAAAGAGTTGCTGCTTACCATAACTACAGCTGTAACAATCGTAAGAATTGTAAAACCTTTGTTTCTGAATGATTGTTTTAGCCTTTGCCCTAATGATCACCTTTATTAGCTTTCCGATTTATGTTGTTGGTAGTTTCTTTTAAGTTATTTTCTAAATCTTTTTCAAACCCAAATAATGAGATTTTTTTTTGCTTTGAACATTTTGCAACTTTCCTTTCATTTTATCTTTTTCTAGTTGCAACTGTTTCTTCGCCGATGAATTTCTTTATTTCCTCTGTCTACTTATCAAATCTGATTCATTGATTATATTTTGAGTTAACTATTTCAACAGCATTTGGATACCCAGTTAATTCACTTTCTTCTTGTGACGTAAATAGTCTGCGGACACTTCTCTCTTGATCCGTAGTCTTATAACGGGAATACGCTTTATTGCAAACTGTTTAGTTTACCGACTGATTCTTTATAATCAGTATTTCCTTTTCTAAATTAACCCTCTAATTCGTTTGTTTCAATCGCAATGTCTTCCATATCTCTTTCCACTTTAATTTGTATTGACTGTATGATAGTAAATGTTGCTCTAGCGGTTATTTGCACCGTGTTTCTTAAAAGTCAGTAACCATCCAATTATTCTCATATACAGGGTAAACAAATGTTTGTGCATTCAGAATTATATTTCTTAATCCCACCTTAATAAGGTCATTAACAAAATGCAAACCTCCACGTTGACTCTGTATATAACTGATTTGTTCAAAACTCCTTTCCTCTTCGAATAATATTGTTTTAACCCATTTCTCCCTCATTGAATAATATTTTTTCAAAACCCCTTTCCTTTTCCTTGAGTAATATTTTTTTCAAAATCCCTTTACTCATCCTCGAGTAACATTTTTCAAAACCCCTTTACTCATCCTTGAGTAATATTTTTTCAAAATCCTTTACTCATCCTTGAGTAATATTTTTTCAAAACCCCTTTACTCCTCCTTGAGTAATATTTTTAAAAAAACTTTATTCATCCCTGAGTGATACGTACATTTCGTGGTTCAGTTCTTCCTTCAGACATAATAAAAATAGCACCGTCATTACCTTCGTACACGGCTTACGCATATTTGATGATGAATTCTTCACTAACATCATAATCATTATCTTTCCTATTTTTTATAATGTTTGAATTGCTTTAAAATGTAAAACTCTGGATTGTTGAAGAGTAAAAGAGAAAACCTTCATTAGATAAATTATTTTCTGTGAAAGGAGTTAAATTGTCGCATTATGGGTTTGTCCCTCATCTTTATCGTGATGAAGGTTACGAAGCTCTTGAATATTCCTCTTGCAACATTTTCCCACTTTTACATTATTGAAATGGAGCAAACTTGAACGTGAATTTGTTTCTCCAAAGATAAAAATAGCAACGAGAGAAGCCACAAAGAAAAAGAACAAAACATCAATCATACATTGGTATGGCAAGTGAGACTTGCAAGGAAATAAATAAAACCTTTAACCGACGTGTCCGTTTAATCAAAGAGAAAGTATGAGAACTTCGTAAAAGTAAGATGACCAACAATATGAAAATCAGAACTGGTCAAAGAAGCGCTCACATCTCTGATGAGTAAGTTAGTACCAACTGACAATTTAAACTAATTACATATAGAGTTTAAAGAATGTAGCATTACGTCCAACGGAATTAGATACATCACTGGCTTGTACTCATTTAGGTTGCGATTACCTCTATCTGGATTCTTCTTAAGGGTCAAGGTTGTAACAACTGCCGTTATAACTGGAGTGTCTCTCTACTAAATACCTAGATCTTTCATACATAAAAAAAGTTTACAAGGTGTGATTCAAAATTTCGTAAACGAATAAGTTGGAAGCTTAACGCTTCGACTATTTTTATTGTGTTTTGCTAGTTCTCTCGCGGATCGCATTTCATCACCTTTAGACCCGCTGTCACTAGCTCTTATGTATCTATTGCTTCACCAGTGAAAGCAATTTCTCTCCTGTTCTACATCACATAGGTAAAATGGGGAACACGAAATAACATTATCCATTTCGAAATTATTTTCATCACACTTTCAGACGCTCACAATGCAAAAAATCGCGGATAAAGGTCAAAAGATGCAATTAAAGAATTCTAAGCATTGTATCTTACTTTATATTCTGTTTAATCACCTATACAATTATGATTCATGTCTTATACAATTCTGACTCACGTCCTATACGATTCTGATTCACGTCCTATACAATTATGATTCACGTCCTACACAATTCTGACTCACGTTCCACGTTCTTTACAATTCTGACTCACGTCCAATACAATTATGATTCACGTCTTGTGAATTATTTTACATATTTACATGTTTCGTCGTAGTTTATTGCACATATTTACATGTTTTTGTTGGGATTTTTCTCGTCTATCTTTTTAATATTCTTTAATACATAGCGTACAATAAGTGTGTTTATAGAATTCAGTTATGTATTATATATCTCACATTTTCAACAAGCCTCGGTATCCATTTATACTATGATATTTGTCCTTAAAGAATTGTATGGAATCCAAATTGTATTACTGTTATCTTTCAGCATCATTGTAAGATGGGTTTAAGTATCTAGGAAATTTAGTAAAAATATCGTGCTGACAAACTAGTACCCAACTTTTAAGTCATATTTACGACAGATGTTAATTTTTGTTGCAGACTAATTGGAAATTGCTGAAAGTAAAACAGAAACAGCATTTATTTTAGAAACAACCGGGAAAGATAATTTTTTAAAAAGAGGAAATATCCACTTGGATTTGAACCTGATAAACAACTTGGAAAACGTTCGCAAGATTTAAAAATGGAAAAAATTAGGTTAAAGAATAAAAAGGAAAATTGTGAGAGAAGCACAATAAAGGGTACAGTCAAACCTATTACTAGCGGTCACTGATATAAAATGGCAAAACTTGCTGTTGCACACAGGTTCACCTTTCAAAATGCTTTTCTAAAACAAATACCATGCACCGAATATTGTTATCTTATCACAGACTTAAAAATACGCATCGATCTTAGTTTGTTCACGCCATAAAACAGTATATGGATTAGTCAGTTGCTTAACTCACCAGGATCAAAAGACAGTCGGCTTATGTGAGAAGCTTGTGATGAACAGAATATAAAATGAAGCCGTTGTTACCCATGAACTGAAACCTCACCTGCCTTTACAGACACATTGAATACTGAAAGACCCCAAAACTAATGAAAAGGGATGTAGCAAGTATCTCTTCTCAAACGTGAACCTTTTTTCTTCAGAGACAGATGTAATTCACGGGCACGTTATATGGGAAATTTCCCGGGGGAGGGGGACGGCAGATTAAAGTGGCCGTTCAGAACAGGTGACCTCTGACTAAAGGTGACCATTACAACTGGTTTGACTATTAGTTAATAGGTGCAAGGTGTTAAATTTATACATATAAAGAGTATCTGTTATAATTTTGTAAAGGAACAACCACTTAATTTAGCTAAAGAACAGGCAAATCATTTCCGATAAATGTTTTAAGCAAAGCAAACTTTCATAGAAATAAAGGACAGCGTCTCACATTTAAATGGCATAAAGACTACATAGCTTTCACTGTAGGCAGGCGAGACAGGAAACTTGAATATATTATGCAACTAAAATTAGGTATATAGTAATAAAGTTTATGTTGAATACAACAATTGATGCAGAAGATATTCAGTTTTTAACATGAGGCCCAAATGGGGCTAAAATTTCTCATCTGAATGGCATCTGCCTAATAGCTAAATGTAAGAAACATCGGTGTCAGCATGATGCGTCCTGAACATAATTTCAACTCTGTTAGTTGCAAACAATTGAAAACAATTTGTATCAAAGCTTCTCAAGTTTTTGTATTGTAATAAATTTTGGAGATGCGCATTTGGTTATAGCGCCCCGTTTAAGGAATTCTTAGATTTGTGTGATTACTTGTTTGATTATTGGAATTCGGTGCAATGGAAATATTCCTTAGCCCGAAATAATTAGCCAATTACTAGGAGTAAACGTCACGGAGAGAAAGTATTAGTGAGTTTCCATGACGCCATGGTCAATCAGTAGTGAATTCAGATCCAAACCGCACGACTGTCCCTGAATAATGTAGTCCCTAAGGTGTACCTGGGTGTTGTGACTGCAGTGGCAGTATTTACGATAGGAAACCGGTAAATTACACAATGGAATAAACAAGAAGGGACTCAGCAGATACCGTTTATGTCGCAATGGTGGCAAATGTGATGCAGTTGTACTGGCGTAATGTGCCTTGAAACCATAGATTGACTGGCCTAAGGTGGCGTAGTTAAAATAGTTCCCTGTGTTAGGTAATAATTGTAGTGTTTCTACGGCATGAACTGCTGACGGTACGGAAAGTGGATGAAGAGAAACTATGCAGATGTGCGGTTGATAGATATTTGACAAGTTGGAAGATCTGTGGTCTTGCATTGATTAGAGTAAAATTCATGTATAAAATGGACACGTCGGGCTTCCTAATTTACAACTGAAGTTGTATAGAAGTCTTTGGAAATTTGGGGTAAACTTATGACTTCTAGCGGGAATCGCGCCAGGGTTTGACACCGCTCGGTCAAGCAAAGACCCCTGGCTTGTAACAGTATCTTCATCCATATTCGATGGCATATCAGCATTTGTTAAATATTGCCAGGCCGTTATGCCATGATGCTTTTGTCCAATTTGGTTAATTCTGTTGAGTAGTTTTTGAGATACAGTTGTTTCAACGTTTTTCTAATTTAAGTAACAGCATCTTTATGTGGCAATGGATTGACACCAACTGTACAAATCTGACAAACCTCCAGGCTAGGATGACTGTAAATTTTGATTCAGTCCTGTTTAACATTTTTGAGGTTTTCTATTTTTAAGAACATTTTTTGACAAATCATTTAAAGTTTTCTTCTTTAATTTTTGTAATAGTGACCACATTTGACGGCATATCAACATCATTTGTGCAAACTTTAAACTTTTTCTATCCAATTTTGTCAAATTCTGATCGGCAGTTTATGAGAAGTTTGAAGGCTTTTGTTCTTAATAATGGCAGCCATATTTAATTGCAGATCAGTATAATTTGTACAAAACAGAAAGACCTTCATGCCAGAGTGTTTTGTTAAATGTGGTAAAATTCTGTTAAGTGGCATTTTATAACTAGTTTATTGGATTTTCTAATTTTAGTAACGGTTGCCAAATTTGATGACAGATGGGAATCATTTGTATAAACTTGAAAGTTCTTCGTACTAGGATGCCCTCTGTCAAATTTAGTTAAGATTGGTCCAGCTTTTTTAAAGCTTAATATTGCAAATGTTTGATGGACGGTCGAATAAGCTCCCTCAAACTTACAGGAAGGTGAGCTAAAAACTCTTAAATCAGAATCCTCAGGCTGATACTGACGTAAGACTGAAAATCTTAACATATTTTAACGGTTTTGACCGTACTGTACTTTATTTCTCTGTCACTTTTTGATCCAACAGCTCCTGGCACTGCTGACACTTTATTTGTTAGAAAGACCTTGTGTAATAAAAAGGATCAAATGTATTACACATTCATACCTTTGTATGTGTACTACGCATATTTATTCAAGATGCAGAATGAAAATAAAAAATATACAACGATGAATCATATAATCAGAAATAACGTGAATTTATGGGAATCCTTTACGGTGGCGGACTTCGACTTTGGAGTTACCTTTAGGTATTTTTCTTACACGGTCGATTTTTGCACTTGCTTGCCCTCACTGATGTATATGTATCTGTGACTCGAATCCTACTCTGTTTATCTTTCCCTGATATGATTATGTGGATAAGAGGGAGACACTACTAAAAGGATTCTCTTTATTAGTGTCATTTACAGCCTTGTGCAGGGGACGACTTGGCTTGAAATTCCTGCTGATAATAATTGGAGTTTTACTACGAGGGCAACATATTAGGGGAGACACTTCATCTCAGAACTATTTCCAAAAGATATAAGAGTTGTTTCCCTTGAACAGCGTCTTGAACGATTGCTGTATGAAATGTGGTGTGGTATCTGGAGGAAAATTTAATGCCAGACGCACGCACATAAATTCACAAGATTGGGAGTTTCTGTCTAGGAAACTGTGATACTGGTAGAGAAATATACACATTCAATGATCACACATACATAAAAAGAATTATATAGGTGTGATATTTAAAGAGAAATATTGTCATTCAATAGTCACAATATATAGCAGTAAAAGAGTAGTATGTGAAAAGAAAATGAATTCATTCAATGGCCACAAAATTTACATTTGTAAAAGCGTTGTATATTAAGAAATGCTGTATTTATTCAATGACTACGCACATATTAATAAGAAATAGATTATATCTGGCAAGAAAATGTCACTAATGATCAGATAAACCAAGTTTTATAATGTATCCCAACATCAAGGCAAACTCATTTACATTTGTATTCAACTGGTTGAAATCTGCCTAAGAGCCTCTTACGCTTCTGTTAGTCAAATGTTATCAAGTTTTTGATAGAGTTGTTTTAAGGTTTTTCCATTTATAGTAATGGTGGCCATATTGGTGGATCTGCATCATCTGTAAATTACATAATTATATTCAGCAGTTTTTTAGAAGTTATTTAAAGGCTTTTCTGTCTTCTGTGATGGTGGCCATATTTAATGGCATACTGGCATCCTCTGTACCAATGTAAACATTCTTCATTCAAGGAGGCTTTCAGTCAAATATGATCAAATACTGTTTTGCAAGAATGCTTTATGCCACATTTGGTTCAAACTGACATGGTATATCTTGTGAATAAGCTGAAAATAGTAATTATGGACAGATGGCCAGGTTTTTCTACTTTTAGTAATGGCAGACATATTTGAAGGTAATTCAGCATCAATTGTAAAAAAGTCACCAAAAAGCAAAAAAAGCAAAAATACCCGCCCCCCGGGATGTTTTCTATCAATTTGATCAAATTAAGTGCAGATTTTTGAGAACCAGTCATGTAAGGTTTTTCTATTTTTAGTAATGGTGACCATATTTAATGGCAAATCATCATCATTTGTATAAATTTTAAAGCCCATCATGCTAAATTGCTCTCTGCCAAATTTGATAAAAACTAGTCACGAAGTTTTTTGAAAAGAAGTTTTAAGTTTAAAGTTTAAAGTTTAAACTTAGCAATAACTAGCACACAATGCACAACAAATGCACAAGCTCACTTGACCAGGTATGCCAATAAAGCAAGTCAAAACTGGACCACAGTTGAGCTAATAAAGCAAGTGAAAAACTGGACTATATAATGTTAATGTTGATGCTGCAGCCAGCAGTAGAAAAGTGATAAATATGTCTCTCCATTCAAAAGAAAACAATGACAACAAAAGTATAAAGGTAACGATTTGTTTTTATTTTTTTTCCTAAATCAGAGTAGTTTTAAAACGAGAGTCGATATACTAGAGAGTGACAGATTCTATCTTCTGTTTTACTTAAATGACACAACATATGATAATGAAGAACACAGCTACAACCATTAAGTATGAACAAGAGGCATGTTTCACACAAGAGATATTATATATATATATATATGTGAAATATATTTAATACAAAATCTACAATCATTGTCCAGTTACCTTTACATAAAACTTTCATACAATACTTACACATTTAAATCAAGACAAAATGTGTTTTTTAAAAATAAGCGATGACAATTGTTTAAATGTTTTTGATGTAGTTTTATCCCTCAAAGAGAGGTTAACATTTATGTATGTGGGGTGACTTTTGATGAGAAGTTTGCATTTTCAACTGGTACTTTCATAAATGCAGCTTAGAAACAAAAGTTTTAATCAGGAGATATATTTCTTTTCTGAACTTCCCTCAAACATTTTATACACGTACATAAAATGCATATGTTTTCTATGTACATAAATGCAGACAATTGCAACAAACAATGAAAAATGAACTCTTTTTTGATGTTCATGTCATTTCTATTTTAAGTGAAATGAAGTATAAATGATGCAAAAATCTATGGAAAGCACGTTTCCATGATAATTTATGGGGGAGATGGGATCAGAAAATACATGAATTTGATATTAATAAATTACTGATGTTTTCTATATAAATAAATCCCAAAATCAGTTTATGAAATTACCTATGATACAAGTTCATAACCAATGCAAAAATATCTTCCATTCCACTTCAATGCCTCTTAAATTTAACAAAATATGGGGTCAACAAGCTACCGAGTTTGAATTTTTTGTACATTTGAGGCCAAATGCCCTTGAACAGACCTCATCAACCTTTCAAAGCATCTTCTTATCTCATTGTCTACAACCAATGAGAGGGCTATCAGATAATGTCTGGTGTTAGTAAATAAACCATGTTGACTTATGAACATTAATTTGTGGGAACTGGGCCTGTTTCAGAACAGAACTTTGTTTTACTCAGTTCACAATTGTACATAAGAATTAAAAGATCGGGTACATGACCAAAAGAGACAAAAGAAAAATGATTATGTACACTGGGCATAGGAAAGATTTTGATGGAAACTCTAAATTCACAAACATTACTCAAAATGTGTAAATTTGTAAAATTAAATAACAAATTTATAGTCAAAAGGATATTTGTAATAATATGCCTTGATATAACTACTGCTCCTAGTTTCATAATAATTACACATAAAAAAGAAAGTGGAACTCATCTATTTTGTTTAAAAAATACAATTCACATTTGCTGCAACTTAATTCTGTATTTTGCCTCCTTCCAACTTCTGTAGGTAGGTAACAATTAAAAGTGTGGAATTTTGCAAAGATGACTGTTTTACAGGGCAGTAAAATTGTCACTTATGGCTCAAGACAATGATCATGTTTAAAGAACCTATAAGTCATTGATTTAGATTAATACTAGATTTACGAATCCCAACACTAACAAGAGTCCCTTGAAGGGACTGATGCTCTACTGGCCAAAAACTATTTCCAGGAATAACAAGGTTTTCTAATTACCTGCTGTGGTGGATATACTGGATGTCAGATTGGTACCATTTTCATTTAGGACCAACAAGACATCGTAAGAAGTCTTCAGGTGGCACTGGTTATTCCCACAACTTGCAAATAAAACTTTTGGTTTTTACTGAACAGTCAAGATTTCTGAAATTTTGCTTCAAATTTTGTTTTCTTTTTTAGTGGTTCATCAAAAACAGCATTGTCTTAGAATTATTGTACTGCTTGGTGAAAGAAAATCCTACTTCACCCTTCACTTTCTTCATTCTGCCATTTACAACATCACTGACTTAAAGCTGAAAATGTTCCATCCCACCATGCTTGACTGCAACCTCATCTTGAAATGGAACAAAGTTCACAGATGCACATATGAGAGGAAAGGGCATCGATTGCATCATCCCTCTAAAACAAGTTTTGTGTTATAAATTATTAGTGGAATTTCCAAACAACCTTTTTGTATTAACCTACATGTGCATACTTTGGAATGGACACATGCATTTTAATCAAATATGACACCTTTTTTAACTTCCTGTTTATTACGTTTATGTTTAGAGTTAAATACAAATTCCCCACTACACAGTGTATTTTTATATGCCAGACTTGGAACTAATTTGTGGGAGTTCTCGCACATCACTACCTTCAAGTATGCATATTTGTAAAGATTTTGTGTGATCTGAACACTTGCATGACCTGGCTTGTATATTGGATTTCTGAGTAGCACCATTTTCATTTAAGACCACTGAGACATCATAAGAAGTCTTTCAGTAAAAAAACCCATCTTGATATCACCAGCCAACCAGGAGACAGTGTAAAAACAAGATTTCACACTGGATGTGCAAGCAGTACAATTTTCATTTAAGACCAACTGGACATCATAAGAAGTCTTCTGGTAGCAATAACAATATTTTCATGATGGCCACTGTGGCAGCCATACTGTGCATCAGATTGGCACAATTTTCATCTAGGACCAACCAGACATCATAAAAAAATCTTTTCATGAAAACCCCAAGTTGATATGACCATCCAAACAGAGGGAGTAGCAATAACAAGATTTTGAAGATACTGAATGTCCAAGCAGTGCTATTTTTCATTTAGGATCAACTAGATCATGGGATGAATGTGTGTGTCAAGTTTTTTAGGAGTAGCAATAACAAACTTATGCTAAGAAACAGACGACAGTCAATGCCTGGACAACATATTAGATGCTAACCTTTCTATTCAGCTTGATTTACATATATATGACAAGAAGCCAAAGTTGACTTCTCACCAAGGTAACATTTGCCTAACCAAATGCAACAGTAGCTAGCCAAGATATCAGTGCCAAGAGAATGCTTGTTGTTGAAATTTCATCTAATGGTGCTGACAGTATATGAAAATAATTGCTTTTAATCTTTCTCTAGCTGCTGTATCTTGTGAGAAAGCTTGCCAGTAAGCTTCCCATGAGTTGGTAGTTGTTCCTGGGGTTTTTCCAGGTTCTTCCTCTACCAGTTGTACTGGCTGCCATATATAGCCTATCATGTGCTGAAAAATGGCATACACTCCACCCACCCCAAAAATTCAACCCCACCACCACCACCAAGAAGTTGTTGTATCTTCATACCTGATGGCACATTAGCATCATTATCCAGTTTTGAAAAGCCCATATTTGATGGCAAATCTGCATCATTTGAATGAACTTAGAAGTCCTTCATGCCAGAGTGTTTTCTATAAAATTTAGTAAAATTTTTTACTGAATGTATTTTTTAAGAAGTTCTTCAAAGAACTTAAATTTTTAATAATGCTGGCCATATCTGATCACAAATCAGCATCATCTGTACAAATTTGAAAGCCCTTATTACCAGAACATTTTCATTGAATTTGGTAAATTTTTGCTGAGTAGCAACTTAACTCTGTTTATAGTAATGACCGCCAAATTTGATGGTGGTATGGTACAAACAGTACAAATCTGAAAGCACTTCTGCTGAGCCACTTATTATTGGAAGCTTAAATGTTCTATTTTTAGCAACAGTGGCCTTCTTTATTGCAGATTTGCATCATTTATTTAAAACTGAATCCTGTTGAGAAATTTTATGATGTCATTTAAATATCTGTGTATTTTTCAAACAGCAACCATATTTGATGGTGAATCAGCATCAGTCTTACAAACTTGAAAGCCTGTAAGCCAGGATACTCAATCTGGTTACATTCAGTTGAGCAGTTTTGGAGTAATAATTAAAAAGGTTCTTCTAGTTTTAGAAATTGTGGCTTTTCTATTTCTATTTATCAATTGTGGCCCCGAGACAAAAAATATAGCAGCTTCAAAAATTAAATAAATGGAATCTGGGACAATACTATACCATCACTACCTATGTTATTTCCCTGAACAGATGTAATAAGAATTCAAGAACAAAAAGGTTTATACATTATAAAATGTTTTTGAAACAACTTCCTAAAGGAATGATTTATGCAGTAAAGATAATGATATAATAAGCAGTTTCATTACAATATATTGGGTTGTTCCATTAAAATATGCTTGGGACCCAGGGAATGCACTTTTATTGTGGAGCCATCACCCATAGATACAATTTATAATTTTGTATCATTTCATATGAACTCTCTGAATAGTCAAAGAAACCTTACATCTATTTTTATAAAGTGCCTTCCCTTGGTACCAATTATCCTTAAATGGAACAGCTCTTACTGAGACTGAAAAACAGACTGACCAATTATCTGCAATTAATGAACTTAAAAACTTTTGAAAAATGATGGGAAAAAAAAGAGTCATTCATCCAGATTCATCAGCAATTCGCCACACTTCATTGATACTGTGAAGAAATATACATCTGTTTCCACTCTTCATCAATGAATAAATTAACCACTAATATAGTACAAGTTACAAAAAGTAACATCACATAAAACATTTCTGTTAGTTCCAATACACGAGTAAATACTACACAGAAACATAAAAGAATTTTACAGATAAACAATTTATTATCATCAGGCAGTGTTAACATAATGTGATAAAGCTTAGTGATCTATATTAAATATTCTCCGGAAAATATTCATTTACTAGTAGTTGTATTTTGAAAAAACAGAGTTTTAAATACATTTTTAGGTTTTTAATTACGTCATATTAATACACTAAGCAATGCCCCTTAGAAATGAATATGTGCATTCACCCAGATGGTAGTAATTTCTAAAACATAAATTATATTACTGATGTTAAGTCTTCCTTTCTAAATCTCTTTCTTGCTTTGTTTAAATGAAAACGACAAGTTAAAATCACTTACAATGTAATACTTGTCTATGAGCAGAGTTTATACAAGTGTTTAACACTTTCCAAACTGGCTACAAACACCAATATTGGCTGATGTTTTATGTCTTCAATCCCTTTAACATTCAGAAATGTTTACTAGAGTGTGAGTAATAAAATACAAGTGTTTAAAACTGCTAGACCTCTATATGATTCCATGAAAAATACTGTAAATGAAACGTGAAGTATAATAATTAACAATATTTTACAGAAGCACATGCATCAAATGATAAAAAAGTAAATAATGTAACGTTAATTATGGTGGTGATGATGAATTAGCAATTAATGTCTGATAATGATAATGAAATGATCTATAGAAAATGTAAATGGCTCAGCACCGAACTTTATTAAAAGAATTGCCCCCAATGTTGATTTTCTAGAATTTGAAGAATGTTCTCTTCACAGATCTGTGGATTATTCTCCACAAGCAAAGGTTATTTATTTTCTTCAAGTAACTTTGGGGAATTAAATGGGCAAGACATCTATCCTACTTTGCAAATAAACATCTTTGGAAAATAAAAACATTAAGTGTTAAACTCTCTCTATCGACAAGTTTCTAACAAATCTCTAAGTACATTATAATTATACCCATGGTGTGATTACACCTTTGTGATGGCAGCATAAAAAAGCAACAATTCCTTTTATACAATAAGAAAATCCATACTAGATTATGTTAACACTATCAACTGCCCAATTTGTTGTCTTAAATATATAAATATTAGCCCATTACATTATATTATGCACCATTTTTTCTCTCAAAACTATCAACCTGATATCATCCAAGGCTTTTTATAATCAAATTTAGGAATATCTGTGACTACAGGCATTTCAAACATTTGAAACTGTCTTGTATTTGTAATAGTTTCCAGCTTGTGTAATGACTAGAATATCGTGTATTAGTGGAATGCCGAAAATTCTGAATAAGGTAAAATCAAGATTCTTAAAAGCCTGAAGGAAGCTATATATATATATATATATATATATATATATATATATATATATATATATATATATATATATATATATATATATATATATATATATATATATATATATATATATTTATCTTCTTTCTCACAAAGCAACAAGCATTTTTCATCCTCACAATTCACCCATACAGTATCAGATTGTAATATGGGGGGTGGGGGGTGGGATATGGACCCAAGAAAAGCTTTCATCATGTGCTGTTATATACAGTCATTTTGCATGACCTAATAGTGGTGTATGACATCTTTTTTGTAATACTTCTGGTGATATATTTTGAGAGAACTCGGTAAAAATACTCTTAAATCATCACTCGAGTTTTACCAAATAATTTGGTATAAAACACTACTCCATTAATGTACATTTCCTTCATCTGTATAGATAATGACTACATTATAAAACTTGATCTAGATGGAACATGCAAAGTACATTTTATCAATCTGAACATAATTTGGGGCTGAAAATGTGTTTAAACATTTCAAAGATGAAGCCACCTATATTATAAACAAATGTATTTCTTTGAAAACAGACTTTGGGCCATTAAATATTTAGAACAGTAAGTAAATAAGAGGCCAAAGTGGACCTGATGGCACTCACTTAGGCAGTTGACAAATTTTAGCTTTTTGAATGCAAATTCACACCCATACTGAAACTGTAGACAGGAAAAAAAGCTTGGAGCACATAGTAGTTACACTGCCTATTAACGATGGAGTCTTTCACCTTAAATAGGATACAAGCCTACAAGCCATGGCTGATATGACTCTGCCAAGAAATACAATGTCTCATTAATATTTGTGGATGTTGTTCATAATCAAACTTATCCAAAGTCTTAATGGTATGACCATATATACCAAGTCTTATCAGAAAAATATGACCTCTAGTGTTCACAAGCTCAACCAATCATATGCTAGATCACCTCATTAATATGCATGGCTGTTGCTCATAAATGAACACATACAAGGTCTTGGATGATATAAACCTACATATCAAATCTGATCAAAATGTGATCAGAAATGAAGCAATCACAAACAAGTGTTAATAGATGGATGGATGATGCAGAATCATAACAGGTAAGCAAGAAATTAAGTTGTAACTTCTTATTTTGATGTTTTTCAATTTTTTTTTACTGCTTCACAGTGTGCCAATAACTGGCAATACATTTGCTGAAGATGGTTCCATAGCAATTCCCCAATGTTTCTTTTTTGTTGAGATTGAGGTTAAACAAAGTCAGTTCATAAGCAAAACACTAGCTGACTAAATTTTGAGTTTGCTTGACTCAAATTTTTTTCAAGCTCTTATACATGGCATGGCAAAACTTGTCAAAAAAGTTTCCTTTTAATTAAATTTCCTCAAGTTTTGAAATGAGTGTGAAAGAAACTGGTCTGTTATTTAAGAAAGGAACTTTCATTTCTAGAAATGAAACATCATTGCTATTATTCTGTTTCAAAATAATAATCTACTTTATTCCATCAGTAATGGAATGGAAACCACTGTAGCTGAAGAGTGTTGGGCTTGCAATCCAATCAATATCCACTGAGCTAGCCATGGTTAGCTGCCTCATTGTGTCCCTAGAAAAAGTACTTAGCTCCCATTTCTGTGCCATAATACAGACAATGATGTTAAAAGTGCTGTTAAAGCCAACGAATCAACCAACAGTAACATAACCCTTAACAACAAATCTGACTATTCCAATCGTTACAAAAACAAATTTATATAAAAATTCTGGACAAACGAAATGCAAAATTTATTATATTAGTTATTATCTCTAAGTGGAATTATATGCATCTCTTCTGCTGAAACTAACACCAGGAGGTAACAACGCAGCCAAAAATGAATGGGCTTTGATCAATTTTTAGTGAAAACGTGGAACTAAGAAACTCAACCCTCATCATTAAAATTGTACTAATTTGAATTATCAACCACAATTCATCTTCACACTAGAAACTGTTGTTGGGGATAAACCAATAATCAACTGTAACAAGTCTCAGGGGTTTGTCTGTATCCATTCTGCAACAGGCGCTGACACTGGTGATCTTTGGCTGCATGATCAGATTCACATTAATGATGGTACAATGTTATGGATTGCTGGTATCAGTGATCATTAAGGATCTCAAAGAGACAGTTTGATAGGGCATTTGAGGACTCCACAGCACTCAGGGCAGAGTAACTGATATTGCGTTCATGTTTCTTGATCAGACTGAAAAGAAAATGAAAAGTATTTGTATATTTACAATATTGATTTGAACTGAATATATTGAATATATTTTTATCATCTCCTGGACTTCCCTTCAAAAAAAGATGCCAAAGTTTGAAGAGCAAATACTGTCAAGTGGAAATAATTTTGAGTTTGATCTATTTAAAATTCCTTTGATGTTTTCATTTGTATTCTACACAGATGCAATTCATTTAAAACAGTTCTTTTACGCACCATAACAACAGACCTGACAATAGATTCTTATCATGTTCCAATACAAGAAAGTCACTTTTGGTCAGTGCTCAAAGAAAATTTCTTTCGGACACAGGAGCAGGGCAAGTGGCATCAAAAAACACTTGCCTAAATATTTTGACCATTAATCTGACACAAGGCTGAAACTGCTATACATTAAACAAAAAATATAAATCAGTGACCAAATCTCTGCAAACACAGCTCACCAGTAATACAAAAAGGCCAGCTTTTTGTCAATCAGTGTTTAATGACAGCTAGATCAGAACAAAACACAAAAAGGCTTGACTTTTGTACTTGCTGCCACTTTCTGTACTCTGCTGCAGAGCCAGCCTGAATGCATTATCCACTCACCAGTGAGAAAATTACAGTCACTGGAAGATGCTCATTTGCACAATGTAGCTATAAATAAGGCTAATGAAAACAATCAAGTGTGAAATGAGTTTGAATGGAGATTGAGTTCAGAATTATCAGTATTGACAAATGCATTAAGACATTTAATCTCTCAATGAAGATATCCAGAAAAAGGAAAGTTTATTCACTTAAGGCATATATGGATGTTTTAGAGAGACTTAAATCTAGTGAAACATAAAGTAAAGCTGCAAGTTAGGTGTGCCCGAGTCAAGAGGAGGAAAAATTTATAATATGCTGTTTTTGATGCAGATGCTGAACTACAATGCAAAAAGGCTAGATTTGCAAGGACACAGATCAGGATAGTGTTCTGTATGCTTGGTTTGAAGGTTGATTGGAGTGCCAATTTCAGGTACAATACTGAAGGGACAGGCAAAGCTTTGATAAATACTTAAATGGGCAAGATTCAGGATTTAATGCATGCAGCAGTTGGCTATACTGTTTCCAATCTCGTCACATGACAAGCTTTTACACAACATGTGGAGAAATCAGTCATCTAACAGTGCTGCTACAGAACCCTTTCCAAAGAAACTGAGGCAGATTATCCAGGAGGGAAAATACTGTGAAGAACAGCTCTATAATTCTGATGAATCTGGACTTTGTTATATGCTTTTGCCCAACAATACACTAGCCATGTGATCAGATGAGCAGAAAAAAAAGGGATTTAAAAAAAAAATTAAGACAGAATAAAAGTCCTTGCATGCACATGCAAGACAGGAAACCACAAACTGCACCCCCCTGAAAGATTTAAATCTAACAGCTCCTTTCATCATGTAAACATGAAAACACAGCCATTTGTGCATGATCATAAGAAAAACACATGGATGACAGACACAATATTTGAAAACTGGTTTTTCAAGAATTCATACCAAATGTGAGGCAATATTTAAGATGTAAAGAACTAGCTGAGAAGGTGATTATGTTACTTAATAATTTCCCCACCCACCCAGCTGCTAAAAGCTTTGTAAGCAGCAATGGAAAAGTTAAAGCTGTTCTATTCCTGAAAAATGAGACCTCCAAGATAAGGGATTATTGCAACATTTAAGATCAAGTACACAAGAAAACATTTAAATTTTGTGGTGAACAGTAAAACTCATAACCAGATGAACTGAAGAAGTTGAACTTAATGGAGATAATGTATCTTAAGGGGAAAGCATGGGACAGTGGGACTCCCAGGTGCACAGAGATGCCAGGAAAAAGGATTAAACGGAGCTTTCCCGGTTAAAAAATTGGAGGAGGAGGTTTGTGATCTTGAGAGATTAACAGAGGAGGATGTTGAAAACACTGAAGCTCTGTTTCAGGGACATTTGAAATCATTTGACAATGTTCTGCACTGGTTTTCGCGATGAAGAGTGCACCAAAGTCATGTGAACTGGATCCGATTCCAACGTCACTGCTGCTAGAGTGCTTGGATCCAATACTGCCTTCACTAACTGATGTTATTAATACCTCTCTCTCAACTGGGGAATTCCCATCATTTTACAAAACTGCCATTGTAAAGCATCTGCTGAAGAAACCAACACTCGACCATAATGATTTAAAGAACTACCGCCCAGTTTCTAATCTGCCATTCATGTCAAAAATCTTAGAAAAAGTTGTTCTATCCCCACTTGTATCTCATCTGAATTCAAACAGTCTTTTTAGCAATGTACAGTCTGCATATCGCCCTTGCCACAGTACTGAAACTACTCTTCTGAAAGTAGTCAATGACCTTCTCTCTGCTTTGGATAGCTGAAAGATTACAGTCCTCACTCTCCTTGACTTGTCTGCAGCATTTGACACTATAGACCATGATATATTACTTCACCGTCTCCAGCATGTATCTGGCATTCATGATACGGCCTTACTATGGTTCAAGTCCTACTTGGTCAACAGGACACAAATTGTGTCCGCAAATGGAAAACACTCCAGCCCAGTTGATCTATGCTGTGGTGTTCCACAGGGGTCTGTTCTTGGACCTGTTCTCTTCATTCTATACACTCAGCCACTCTCAAGTGTCATAGATCATCATCCAGTGTCTCACCAATTGTATGCTGATGACACCCAAATATACAAATCTAGCCATCCAGCTGAAGTTGAAGCTACCATCCAAGGCGTAGAGAGGTGCATTTCCGATGTGAAATCATGGATGACATGTAACAAGCTGCAGATGAATGATGATAAAACTGAAGCCATTCTGATTACAACACAAAGACTTTCTCATTCACATCCTTTACCTCAGACAATAAATATCAGCAACACCAACATTAAATTCACACAGCCAGTATGAAACCTAGGTGTTACTCTCGACAGTACTCTCTCATTGCACCAACTTGTCATGAACATATGCAAGGCTGCATATCTTGAGCTGAGACGAATCAGCTCCATTCGCGAGTATCTTTCAGTTGATGCCACTAAAACACTTGTGTGTTCCTTGGTACTTTCAAGACTGGACTATTGTAACTCAATTCTGTCTGGTTCGTCTCAATATCTACTTCAGAAACTTCAAAAAGTTCAAAATACAGCTGCTCGAATCATCCTTAGAGTACCACGATCAGAGCACGCCTCTCC
>JAECUM010028276.1:0-22704 GCA_016617855.1 Megalonaias nervosa | reverse complement strand
AAATGTTAACAGAGCAGCCAGCTATTCAGAGAGGCTTGACATAAAAACAAGAATACGTAAATCACTGCCCAATTCACGGTGTTAGGCAGGATTGTCTCAGAATCTGTTGGGGGTTTTGGGGGTTTTGTTTTGGGGGTGGGGTGGTTAAAATACACACTTATTTTGTTTGCAATTTGCCAAGAAATGTTGTTTTTATAGTTAATTATATATTGAACTGAGGCTCTCTTATCACATATGTCGAAAGTATGATGATTTGAAAAATATTTGAAATTTCCGCTCGATGCAAGATGTTTAAGTTTAGATGTGCATATCAAAATATTCCCCCCCCCCCCCCGGCCATATACAAATGTCGCAGTTTCTGTGACTCTAATACGCGACGTCACTGCAGCTCCCACCCCCTTTCGAATCACCATTGTTTTCCGTTGTCGAGTGTGAAGTTTCTCTGGATTGTTCCTAACTGCTTGCATCCTTCAGCATCAGAAGGACGTGTATAGTTGTTGGTCGTTAGCTATAGCAGTATGAGCATGTCTTCGCCGTGTCTCAGTATCACGAAATATATAACAATATCGTATAATGGATGCTGAAGTTTAATAGAAATTATCTTCTCTTAGTAAGTGCAGTTATCTTTATAAACATGTATTAGTAGAACATAGTTCTCATGACAATTATGTTTGTCTGAAGCCGATGTATCAATAAGTCAAATTATTTGCGAAGATATTTTTAGTTACACGCATATTAATATATTAATATATACGGATTTAAGAAAAACGGTAGATTCTGGTCACGACATTGGGGGAGGGTGTGCTGGGGGGTGGGGGTAGTTGATTGTGAATGCTCACTAAAATGAGCTGAAGGACACCTATTTTCATTATTTTAAATTAACCATGACTGAGAAAAGACGTCAAGATAAACCTCTAGAATAAGAGTGAGAAAAAGGAAACAAAAAGCCAATGAGAAGTATTAAAGAAGGGGGTTAGCTATGCTAGCAATCAAAACATCACAACAACAGAATATAAAAAACTATTGATTTTCTTATCAGCTAAAGGTCCACTGAAAATATATGTTTGCAAATGCTCACACTCCTGAGAGAGAGGTGGAGACCTGAATGCCGAATTGCCAAAGACAGACAACTGTATTTAGCTATAACTAAAGAGATCCAATAAAACTGGAGACCAATTTCGTTGCTAAATGTAAATTACAAAATCGCACCAGCTTCAATAGCAGCTTGGTTTCAAAATGAATTCCCTCTGTTATAAAGTGATATTTAGAAAGGTTTTATGGAACGGAGATTTATTGCTGAAACAACAAAATTTTACACGATTTTATGAATCACCTCGATCAAAACCAATCAGTTTGTCCTTCGTTTCTTAACGAATTTTGAAAAAGCATCTGACTCTGTCGAATGCGATCTTTTGGAAAATGCTGTGAAGTTTTTTAATTGTACTGATTATAAATATCAGTGGTTCAAAAAAATTTGCTGCAAGTCAAAAAGTAGCACCATCAGCAATGATTACTTGCATCAATTATTTCATTTTGAGAACGTGTTTCGTCAAGGAGACCCATTAGTTCCTCCTCGTTTATTATAGGGTTTGGTTGTAGGTTGAACGCCATTTTGTTAAGGCCATTTGTCTGCGGCCAGTATATTTGGTAGAGTAAGAACTCTGGAGAAACCAAAAAAGAATTATCTACCCACATTTATTATAGGAATAAAATAAATCTCCATGGAGTTAAACATGAAGATATTACTGATACGACAGAATTTAAACTACCTTTTGCTATTAAATGGCTTTTATGCCCCACACTATCCCACCTCCAGTCTATCAGCTGCACGATCTATATTCTTAAGAATTTTTCATGCATCAAAATGTAATACTATTTGGATAGGAAGGAACAAATTTTCAGAAGAACAAATGTGCCCAGACATTGAAATAATTTGGTCAACTAGAGTTTTATTTCAACGTAGGTGATATGCTCCAGTCAATTTATATAATGCATTTAGAAGAACTTACAATGCTTATGGGTGTTTGGAATAAAGAAAAATGTGTCCCTTTTTTAAAAAAAAACAACTGATCAAATCATTGATTTGCCAAAATCTGTTCGTTTATTCTATGCAGTGCCTAATCCTCAATTATGTAATTTTGTATATGGAAAGTGAATGCAACAAAATATTTGTACAGTATATTTGAAGTGGTACAAATGAATGAGTAAAAGTAGATACACTTACAGTCCCATCTGGAGACTGTGTTCTAGACATTGTTTATGATCATTCTTTTACTCAATACAACCAGATCACTTGGATTAAATACCTTATTGCGAATTAAGAGCGACTATGGCAGAATATGGTTACAAAACTAATGTCAGGAAAATGCAGAATTATCCATATATTAAAATAGAGGAGGACAAAATTAATATAGTTATGCAAATTTATTAATAATACATTATGGAAAGATATCCATGCCTTAGTAACATGGAAAATGCAGCCCTCGTAACGGGATACTCTATACAAAATAGCGATTAATTTGAATAATATACCTCAACCATCTATGTGGTAGTCAAAGATCTATATTAAATTTGAAGCAATAAGTCAAAAGATCACATAATAATTTAATCTAAGTTTTCTTAATTGTTTTAAACAAATCTACTAGAAAAGAAAGATTAAAAATGATATCGAGAAACGGAAGCACGCTTCTGTAAGTAAATTTAAAACAATTGTAGGAAATAACAATTTAGAACCTGTATAGTAAGATTTGGTACAAGTAAATAAATAAACCTTTTGGAAACTTGGAGGCATGATCAAGACAAAAAGGGTGCCAGGTAAATGATCAAAACTGGATGAAAAAATACATACTAATTTTAAGTCAGAAGTGCACCAGAGACAGAAATTTAAATGCCTTTTAGTGTAAATTCATGCAAAAAATCACAGTAACAAATGCAATGTTTAAACATATACATTTCGTTGTTGATTATACATGTTCTTTGTGTAAATAATAATTTGAAAATATTTAAGAATTATTTTATGATTATCCAGTGATTGAAGAGTTTTGAAAAGCTGTCTAATCAAACGCTTAAGTTCGAGAAGAAAAGAAACCGCTGATAAACGTTAACAGCATGGATAATACTAAACCTAACAACCCAACCAGCACAATAATGCAAATTGAACAAATAAATCTTTCCATCTCCCTTTCCTCGTGTTCTTTGATATGCCGGCTTAAATCTTCTAAAAAGTTTTGTAAATTACTTTGTCTCCAAACATATGTCTGCCCAAATCCTCCTTTCATCTTCTGGAAACAATTGCAATACTGATCCTTCCATTAGGGCTTGAAATACAACACAACAACAATTTTGTAAAACTCCACTGTACGAAAAACTGATTTTGAAGGAACTCCACCATCTTCGAATAGCATTTTCATCGACACACTTAGTTAGTGTAAAGACAACATCAGGTTGTCTATCTCCTTGTAATTTAATATCTTCCGGAAGTGACCCAATATATTTCCCTGGAGTACGAATTGCTTTTTCAATAAGATTTCTACCACTCGAAGGCCACCAGCTGATGTATGTGGCGTCGCTAAGAGAGACTGAAGCGTGGCCAAAGGAATGAACAAATTGGCCGTTCCATATGTAAACTTTGATCAGTATTTTCTTCATGTGTCGCCCTAATGAGTAAAGAAGGTAAAGTATGACGCATCGTAAAATAGTACAAAATTTTTTAGAACAAGAATGCAGTTAGAATTCGCTAACAATTAAACCTACTTTGTGCAACATCATCGTTTCCTATCTACAACATGGCGGTAAAATATAATTAACTTATCAGCTAATTATACATGGACACACCATGTATCACACGAATGGGTTATTTAAGTAAATGACACTTCAATTGGCCTTCGGAAAAACAATATCGTTGAGGTTTCACAATACTGATGGAGCCAATCATTTTGTTTTTGTATCCCATTGTAGTGTCGGAAATGTCATTAATGTTTGTGGGTATATTCCTATTGGATCTGCTCACTAGTGAAGAATGATTTCTCTGTATTTGAAAGAAAGCAGCGTTTTAGAAAATGTTTAGACAATTCACCTTTAGACAGTGTATAAGAGAAGAATCAATTCTAAGATGAAGCTTTCTAAAAATAAGGCAACATCAGATTTAAGCGTCAGGCACATGCTGGTGGTTAGGCTATTTACCTTTGACCAGACCATGCTACTTTGTAAGGTTCGAACACCATAATTGAAAACAATTCTTAGTTCTGCTAAGAATTAATTGCAAATAAGACATTTCCTTACAATGCTACCATGGAAATGAGTTCGAAATGCTTTTTGAAAATGAGCTTTTTAATAAGTCATACATTGAGGCTACTGGTAAATTACTAGCAATATGCGAAACATTTGTTACAAGGGCTTAACTGAGATAATCATACCCAAAAGCAAAGCATTAGGTGCAAGTGTTGTGCCAAGTGCCATATCAAGGTTTCATTCTTTATGTCGTAGACTATATATATATATATATATATATATATATATATATATATATATATATATATATATATATATATATATATATACACACACACACACAAATGATTCTGAGTCTCTTAACACCGCTAAAGTTACGATAGAAAAAAAAATAATTTTTTTATGGTACATTATAATTCTTCATTATCAAATATTGTCCCTGTAATTAATAAATCAAATAAAAACTCAGTAAAAGCACTTACAAAAACGAACCAATTCTTGCTTATAGAAGATCTAAGAATGTACAAAATTGTTAGATCAAAACTAAACCAATTAAAAATTTTAAAATATGTTTTTAATCTAAATGTAACAGACGTCGGTGCTATCAATGTGCAAATATTAGAGATAATACCTATTTTAGTATCTGCAATACAAAAGAAGTCTTCTCTAAGTTATAAGACTGCATATCAACTGACGTGATTTATTTGATAACCTGTAAAAATGTAACATGCAATATGCTGGATAAACACTTCAACAAGTTTCTGAGAGATTGAATAATATTAATAATATTAAAGAGATTTAATATAAAATAATGGATGGAACCTCATTTCCCCTCTAATGTTTCAATACATTTTGATCCAAATAATCACTCTGACTGCATGGAACGCAGTGTCCACAGGCAGTGGCGCACATTTAAGTCGAGTGCATCACTGTCAAGCGTGTGAAATACAAGAGTTGTCATCTGAACTCAATGAGGAATCTTCCCTATCATATACCACCAGCCAAAAATGTAGATCGTCTTGAGCGAATGCGCTTTATAAAAATTTTACCTAATATTTTAACGATTTCATTAGTTGTTCCGTCACATTTTAAGGATACTTCATGAGCATTTTCGCATATGAACTTTTCATCTTTCATATTGTAGGTATTCATTTTGACATTTTTAGGAATAGGTTTAGCAGAATCACCAATAAGTGATATAGAACCATACGACGTGAATAGTCTTCATAATATGATCCATCCAATGCAATGCATTCAAAACAAAACCATGACCTTGACCTCGTAGATGTAAAAGAAAATTTGGAATAGGTATGTCCTTATTCTACCGCTTATTTGTCAGCCTGTAGAAATCAGAAATAACGTGCTTTAACAGTAAATGCACGTAGTTAGAGATCAAGATTTCTGATCAGAATCCTTTAATTTTTAAAAGTTGTGCCAGACTGAGATTTGATAGTACTTTAAAAGACTTCGATGATTTTTGTTTACCAAAACAAACGGCTGAGAACAAGACTTAATGACAATTAAAACTTTGTGAGTCACAGAATAATCATCAACGTAGCGAGAAGCAGTTTATAAGGTTCCACCATTTCCTCATCAAGATAGCAAAAGACTTCAATTAATGTGAGCTGTCTGAGGTTATCGTAATCTTAACCAACCTTCTTGCCTGAGAACCATTGCAAAATAAACATGGGTTTGTACAATTTCTTCTCAAAAATCCAAAACGATTGCCAATATGCCTCAGATACCAACTCATAACCCTTCAAAACAAATTGTTTACCACGTGACTTCTCGAACTTTGGTGACAAGCACACTTTCTGATAACTTAGCTCAATGCAGTATTGGCCATTTGAAGTTTTCTGCAGGAAGCACAGAGTGAGCAAAGCATTTTTTTTTTCTACTTCTATTTCTTTAAGAAAGGGTACCTAATATGTATGCTAACATTAAAACCTGAACTTGTGTATGTGTGTGCTCTGCTTGCCAGTTCTAATTCTTTTAATCTATATCATCTTCCCCCCCGCCCCCCCTCTCTCTCTCTCTCTCTCTTCTGATTCTCTTATATCTCTCTTTGCACTTGGAGTTACATCTTTTCCTTCTTTCTGAACTCTTTTAACCATCTGATATTTAACTGTAATTCTTTTAATTTACTATCAAAGTAAAAGTAGCGAGTTCTTTTCATGAACTCTAATCAGTACTGGGAATGATTTAAAGCAGCGAGTTCTTTTCATGAACTCTATTCCGTCCTGGGAATTATTTAAAGGAGCGAGTTCTTTTCATGAACTCTAATCCGTCCTGGCAATTATTTAAAGCAGCGTTCAGAATTTTAGATCACGTTTTGAATGTTTCACTAAAGATTTTAAAAATGTATCAGATTAAAATCTGTATCATGGACAATGAAAGTCCGAAACAACGTTAATTTAAATTTTAAAGACAATTTATTTCTAAACTCTGAAATGTATTAAAGAAATTCAGATCCTGAACGATCTCCAATTTCTGTTACAAAATTAGGTCTTAAACTATGTAACAGAAAGAAAGCGAAACCAAGAAGTTATGTAATATTTAAGAAACAATTCATTTACATTGAATACAAAGTAAATATTCTTTTCGTTTGAACTCATTGCATGCTTGACAGAAAGAGTAATCAATGGAGCTTAGATTTTATCAGGTGTGGCTTTGATGTGTCACATGTCTGTTGTGTAGGTTAATATGAGGTAGAAATCGGGTGAATATCACCTGCCTGGGTTAACATGTGGCTGATCCTGTTTAATACTTTCCAATATTAGCCTACCTCTCAAAGTGACTCCTGCAATTGTAACGCACTTTCATCACCAACCTAGCGACCTATACAGCTAATGCTATATTATTTTATTTACTTTCCCTCTGTAATCACATACACATATGAATTTCTCTTTAATATCGTTATGTTCTGTAACTTTGTGTTTGAGAAACGCGTGACACTTACATAGCCATTATTTTCACAATATTGCCCATTATGAAACAGCAAATGAAATTACCGTATTAATCATCGGTGGTTTCAGTTGCATCTGGTCCTAATCGGCATCTTTATGGCCTCCTAAGCCATGTATGTAACAATTAGTAGAATCTAATATTCACATTTTTATGATTTCGCGTTCAGTCAGTACTTCTGTTCTCATCACACTTTTATCATTGTATGGTACGGAATACTGAGAAAGAGTCCAAGCTGGGCTCGTATGAATATATCAAAGGTTAATATGTGCATTAAAAATGCGACATACTTTTAAAAAACATCTAATAACAACAAAACAGAAATAATTTGCGTTATCGGTTCTAAAAAAGATGGAGAAACACGCTAAACAGTTATTTGAATGCTGCAAGAAACGTCGCACCATCCTCTTAATATTTGACGAAACACGAAAGAGAAATGTTTAAAAGGAGCCATGCCTGTTCATGTGTGACTGTCACGCTATGTGTGGTCGAAACCACTATACTCGAAAAGTACTGAGAGGAGCATATCTTTAAATATTTTTAAGCCAGCTAAAATAAAGCCAGATGTTACTTGTTATAGATGGCCAAAAGATCTGTCTCTTACACATACATCTTATATACTGAAGCACTTGATGTACTTCACGGTTATATATTACCATGAGTGTAACGTATAACTGGCAAAGCAATGCAATAAATTGGCCCCATTATACTTCATTTATGGAATCGCAAGCGCAAGCAGAGCTAAAGTCATATCTATGACTTTGCACAATATAACTACTAACTTCAATAACCAGTAAACATTGCTGTAGCATGAGACGAGTTAATTGCAGCACGAGACGAGTTAATTTCAGCACGAGACGAGTTAATGTCAGCAGAGACTTTACCCATAAGTAGCAATTAATTTCAAATTAGTCATTGTTGTATCGAGTGTAACGCCACTTCTCAGCACAAGAGATGCTATAGATGGGCTCCCGATAATTAGTGGAGGAATAAACCCTGCCAAGAATGAACGACCAACGGAAAGCTACTGGCAAGCTTTTGCACGTGGAAGAATTGGCTCCTAAAAGGTAATTAATAGGCAAGGCCAATCTTCCTTCAAGAGTCCGTGTTTGGGAGGCAAAGTGACAACTGAAAGTAGCATAGTGGAAAATTTAAAATTTTGAAAATGAGAAATTCAAAATGGTGTATCCTAGGTGGACACATTCGTTAGTAGCTACACCAGAATCAAGATATTACAAACAAATCGTATGTGATTAGCACCAACTGCAAAGAGATGAAAACAAAGTGAAATAACCAAGAACATTTCACCAAACGCATGAACAGTTACTTGTATTATATAAGACAAGCTATAATATTTCACGTGGAAGATTAGAAAATTATGTATTTAAGGTTAATCCCAATAATTGCTTGTGGATTGCTTTATAATAGTTTAAAGCTAAGATCTGTGGTTAAAAGGTTTTACTAGCATACTCAGTCATCATCCTTCAGTGATAACGAAGTAGTATGGAAAATATACACAGTTTGTAACAATGTGATAATGCATCTTCAGAACAAGTATTGTTATTATTATTAGCATTATTATTATTATTAATATTATTCAATCATTGAATTAAATAAGCTCTCTCCAGATACTGCGTTGTTGAGTTGTCATTCGTAGACCTCAACTACTGACATGTTATCTGTATGTGATTTTACATATGCGTGCGAGCGCGTTATTGTATGCCTATTTTGAAGAGAGATGTAGGGGCCGAAAGAAAGAAAGATAAAGAAAAATAAATAAGTGCATCTTTTCATCTTATGCAGACGCGTATGTGTGTGTATAATGAACAAGGCCGATAGAACATCATGTTGAATGTGAGATTCAATAACAGTAAGTGGATATTTTAGATCTACTCTCCTGTGTGTGTGTGTGTGTGTGTGTGTGTGTGTGTGTGTGTGTGTGTGTGTGTGGTCTTAGAATGATTAAAACCTTTTTAAGTTTAGGAAATGCATCAAATATTGTGATCATCAAATAAATCATGAAATTAAATTTCCACGAGAAAATTATAAGTTTGAATAGTTTCATGAACACACATAGAACAGTTTCATAAAGCAATGTTCCATTGCTCTCAGAACAATTGCTTATTTATTTGGTGCTTTACGGCACAACAACACAAGTAGGTTATTTAGTACAGAGGCAATTGAAATAAAGCGCCTTGCCCAAGCAAACACCACTTTAGCTGACCTAGGTTGGTCCGATGGTAGGATTCGATACATATTTTATACAATTCACATTGAAACAGATAATAGCATGTATCTAGCCTTGCCGTGTATAGGAACATAAGGTCTTATGAACTTCAAATCTGTGATGAATTATAGATAGCTGCAAGCAATGCACGCGTGGACGCCAGTCAGCTATAACAACCTTGAATGAGGACGCTGTAGTTATTTCCAACTTTCAAAACTTCCTTGTATATAACAGTACACTCCGTTCTTTGAAATGTATAATACCAACACAGTAACTATGTGTCCGTCCTTGAAAACAGCGTGGATGGAAGGAAACAACAAAAACAAAATAGAAATATTACCTTACAATATCAATAAACAAGGGTCATTGTCATATTTAAAATTTTGTATTTAATTCTTAATTGCACGAGTTTCTCGATATCTAATCAAACTGATATTATGGCCAACATGGTCCAAGTTAACGGAAGAGAAAAGTACGTCGAAACTTTTTAGAATATACGATAATTAGCATAATGCTTATAAATTCAAACTGTTGTTCAATGGAAATTGACCAGAAATAGGCGTTTTGGAGTCATTTAATTACGCTGAGGCAATAAATGCAATCAACTCTCCTGTTTGTGACCTAAGGGTGGGTCTGGAGGTTGTCCACAATAAAGATCACTCATAATATTTTAGCTTATCGTTATTAAGAGACGTTTTGCATAATCGTACGCATATAAATCCCAATCCTGTAATGGTGCACAGACCTGACCACAAACTAAAGTCAAAATTTATCATTGTGCATAGATATTATTAATATATTATATCAGACAATTATGTATGAACACGTTTCGTATTCAGCACTTTTGAACTTTCCGCCAAAAATTGAACATGCTAAATCTGAACACATGGGTAGATTTTGCATGTTAAACTATACATTTAATTAGTTTAGAACACACTAGAAATACGTGCATTATGTAAGTTCATATTTATTAAGCCGCTGCAGTTCTTACACGGTTAAGATATGTTTTTCATTGTGTACTTGAATAAAGACGGCAAAGTGAAAATTTACGCTTTGGATTTAAGTACTACCGAGCTTGTTTCCATTCCTTGTTACGACTCGATGCAAAAACTGAGATTGAACGTTCCAACGCTTGCTAGATTAGTAACACTCCGTTTAACTGAATAGTTATATAGGTAAGTAAAAGAACAAAGCAAACAGAATCCACTTTTCTGGCAGTGTTTTCAAAACAAATTAAGTTTAAATGCAGTATGAATAACAAACATAATGCTATGTAATCATATCTACCAAGTGGTCATAGGTAAGAGGAGGCAAGTGTAAAGTGTTAGAGTCTCATCAGATATCTGCTATACTAATTCAACACCAAGAAAAGTTATTGCATGGGACTCTACCTAGAAACAAAAACTAAAGACACATTCGTGGTCAGAGATGAATAACTGGCGTGTTTGTCCCTCCAAAGGAACGCCTCGTCTGAAGTTGAACCACTATTGCAAGGTCTGCTATAATCACTTTGCACAGGTCTATTCGGAAGTATTACGTATGATTTTGCATGGGATCGCGCAATGAAATAGATTATAAGTTTGAGAGAAATCTACATTTGTTAGCTTATGACAGGATGTTTCAAAATCACAAATTGAAAAGAAAAACCAGAAAGAGAATTAATAAATATCCACATATATACTTATGAATATAAGTATTACAATTCTGTCAAGAAAATAATTAAGCCACCCACCCACCCCACTCCCAACACGCACTCACGAGAGACACTCATTTTCCTGGGTTCAGAACTAATATTGGAATCATTTCCAGCGAATTTCACGTCTATATCTATTCGCAAATGTTGTTTTTAACAAAATCATCCTATACTCACTAAGTTTGCCTCAACTATAACATAATTGGGCAAACAATCGTTTTCCGGTCCTGTTCTTTGTTGCGTCTTGTTGTTCTTTAACCTTATTATCACAGAAGCTACCAAGAACAGGGTAACGCAGATGCGGTTCGACTTGCAAATACTTTCCTTGCTAGGTACACAATCCAGGTAAATTTCTTTAATGACATCGATGAATGCACAAATCAATAACACGTAGAATACATGTAGCCGATTTACAGTATAAAGATCGTACGTAATCGGCCTGGCTCATATGTATGTATGTATGTATGTATGTATGTATGTATGTATGCCTGCCGGCCTCTTCTAGCTCGAAATAAAGTGACGAAATATGTAGTTTCATTCACCAGCCTTTTCTAGCATAGTAACGACGAAATATGTTTTGTCGGGAGAAGGGTGTCTCTAATCTAGAAACAGCTCATTTACTATTACTACTATATCATAACCATATTTTATGATAATATTTTTCATACCTGCTGACTCTCATTGACAGAATATATGTTAACATACTGTCAATAACAAGGAACGCGAGTATTAAATCGTCCATATCATATTTTACGCCTTGCAAATAAGATCGTATCTGATCAAATAATTTTTTATAAGTGATACTTGCTGTTTTACAAGGATTTTTTTGGTCTCAAGTCAAGGCTCAATTTTCTTACACGCTGGTGAAAGAGAGACACCAGCACCAGATATTATTAATAAAAACGGGTTTAATAATGATCCATTTTATGGTACATATTTACGGAAGATCTGCTAAAAGCAAGGCCTCGATGGACATTGATTTGTCAGCGTATGCCACACTAGATGAACTTGCTGATCTTATGCGTCTCGCTGGGGTTGATCCGGATGCGGTTGTCTTTTCAGGATTAACACGGGCGGCTAAAGACGAGCAATATTGACGATTTCTGTCAATCTAGTCTGTGACTCATTCGACGGTAGTTATACCGCGTTTGGGCAAGCATCCCAAGAGCAGGCCCAGCAGGGATATGTTCTTTACAGCTTTTCTCCGGAGGTCCTACCGGATTATTTGATTGTGTCAGTGCCCATTGATCCTGTTTATTTACAAGTCATAATCCGTCTTTGTCACGAATACGTTTTCGTCTAGCCGACCAGGATGGTAATTTATTGGACACGCACGGTGAAGAATTAAATGTTAGTTTGTATGTGCGTGACAGTCCCTGAACGGTAGCCCAGCGTGCAAAAAATAAAATAGCGCATTCCACCACCCATAACAAAGAAAGAAATAACATATTTTTTTTCGTTAATTTGTTTGGTACTGGTGATGGTGCTATTCCGTGGAATCGGGAGTTTTAGGGGATTTCAACACAAGTTTTTTTCTCATCTGTCTCACAGGCGCACTTACAGCCGAACGAGTTTCATATTGTCGAGACAACTCTGATCGTATTTTCTCAATGGTGCTTGCCAGTGGAACAAATTTAGCTATCTCATGTTGTTCGTGTACATCCGCCAATGACAGTTCGATTTCACACTGAAGTAATTTGATAAATCTATATTCTACCGCTAGTGTGTATCCACCATCTTCTCGTCGCTCCGGTATCATCTCAAAATCGTTGTTGATTTTTCTACATCAAGTTGAACGCGAGACCATCTTGTTGTAATTGTTCAATCTCAGAGATAATCTCGTTAATATTTTCTTGGTTCATTATTTAATAAATGCATTTCTTTAATAAAAGATTTTATCGACACCAATTCGATAATATGTTGCTTGATCGTGTAAACTGATTATGATGAATCCATGCGGGGTTTTCTGAACATGTGCGAAAATGTTTTAAACTTGTTTATGTCCATGTCACCGGGACACCAAGTCTGATGAATATTTCTCAGCGTATGTGTGTCAACACCGTTAAAAATAAAAAATATTATAGTTATCTCTGATCACTTTGGGGATTTGAGTGTACCGCTGTGTAACGTACATAACATCTGTGTTTTTATGCCTGTCTCGTGAAAATATTCTGGCTGGATATGTTTGCTTGTCAAGCATGACATCATCGTAAACCACAAGATTGTCGACGGAAAGCGCATCATCGATGTCAGTGATAAATTCAATAACATCGTTGTTTTCAAAACACGCAGCCGATCCAGTGAATTCCTTAAGAACATCATAGCATGGTTAGTCACCCACAGATGGCGCGACTAAATATAGTTTGTCCCATTTGAACTGCCTCATTATCAGTTTGAGCAACAACTGCGTTTTACCCGAACCAGACGGACCAATTATAATATCTCGAATAGATTTTGGTAACACTAGATAATGCTTGACCGGCGCCTGCTCGCGTGTAGCTGTATATTGTGTTCGAAGCAAGACGGTCACGGATACAACTGTGTTAAGCGCAACCACGTTGAAAAATAATAGGCGAGAGCTTATTGGCACATCACAAATACGAGTTGACTGTCGTCGACGTTGCAAGTTGATAAAAGAAGCAGAGCCGCTATCGACTAAAACAGCAACTGAAGTCGCAGTCGCGTTTGAACAAATTTATTCACGTGGTGACCTGAGATGGCCACAATTGCTACAGGCTGATCCTGGTAAAGAATTTCTCAGTACAGTAACGACGCTGATGCAACAACGTGACGTTAAAATCAGACGTGGCCACACCTCGTTACATCGTGATCAGGCAATCGTTGAGCGATTTAATCGAACATTTGCTGAGCGATTGTTTGGGCATCAGTACACGCTGGAATTACTGATCAAGGGCAGATCCCGTGAATGGGTTGCAAGACTACCTCATGTGATAACCGCGTTAAAGAACGTCGTCACGAGTGGAATTGCTATGAAACCCATCGATGCAATCGCAAAGAAACACTTACCGGCTAAGCGGCGCGACCTACCAGCGAGTCCAGTGCTTGGCAGCAACGTGACAGTCAGATATTCATATGAACCTAGTGAACTTAAGAGCGGTGCAGCAAGAGCAACCGATCCCGTCCGGAGTGTAACCATACATAAAAATTCTAGCGTGGTAAGATCTACTGGCCGGACTGCAATCTACAGACTAGATTCAACAGCACCTCAACGTGGATTTGTCCGAGAACAATTACAGGTAATTCCTGAAAATACACAATTGCCACCAAGTTAGATTAGCACTAGCAAAGGGCGCTAGCACCCCTACGTCTGATACATTCTAGACAAGTCAGAGCAACATTTTCGCTTGTGTGGCTGGGACTACTTTATCGATTCTGTCGACGGAAAATTGTCTTACGTAATTAGGAAAATATTGCTACAGCATTATTGTGTTACAGCAGGCGCAATGATTATTTTGTCGTTGTGTCAGCGTCATGATAAATTCATAAAGATCAAACTGGCGCTGTCTTTTTTTGTCTTCTCGCGCGTAACCAGCTAATTATTTCTACACCGCCTTGGTTGTTGGTGTACTTGATACAACAGGTGTTGTAGGCAACTCCGTAACGTAGACAATTCTTCGCAGCTAATATATTTTTATGACTCGTAATACAGCCTGACAAACTAAATTTAACCATTCGATGCGATCATCGACAATCCAAATATTAGAATCTGAGCTTGGTAGCCCCTGCGACGAATGAATTGTTATCGCATAACCTAGATTCCAGCACGATGGGTTTAGCTGCAGCACCTGTTGCACAGCATCTACCGGAACCGCGACGATATCATTAAGAACCAGTTTTTGTTGTGTATCGGTTCCAGGAATGTCAACGTGTATATTTGTCGACTGGAATCTGCAGGGCGATAATATAGTGGAACTGGTAGATCTGGAATTTTTTCTTTGTGAAGCTGGTATAATTTACGCTGAAGTGAATCACGTACAATTTTCCTGGATACAACTAGCAGATCATTAGGTCGCCACGAGTTACAGAAATCAGACATTGGTGTCTCTAGAATTACATTACGCATTATTTCACACTGAATCTTGTCTGGCTGTAATCTGACAACTATCGTAATGTTTCATCGCGCGATCAATGGACATACAATATTTCTTCGTAGTGGCTAATGTAAGTTTTTAACCATTCATGCGGAGATTGTCCTGTAAATGGCGGAGGCTGTCCCTGATCGCCACACACGTTAATAGCGTGTTTTTCGTCGTTTGGTAATCAAGAAACATTTTTAAAATATCTTTGGACACGGTGCATATTTTGTCCCAGATGACGATATTAGGAATATATTTTTCGCCCATTCGCTCGGGGGTCCAGGCATCACCACCCCATCGAAACAACTGTGATACGTGCATGACTTAACTCCCCTCTGTTTCATCTCTGGCAGGACGATGAGTTGGCGTTAGCACAATCATGTATGACTTTTTAAATAATTCTATCGCAATTGTTGTTTTACCAGAACCACCAGGACCATTAAGATAGACAGTGCTATGTCTCGCGATCGCATCATTCACTGACGTTGACGATGATGGTTCTGATAATTTATCGTTTCGGTAGTAAGCGCCGACTGGTTTAACATCAGCTGAGTCAGAATAATTACGTATTTGTTTGCGCTTTATCCTCCAATTACCCTAACTAGCATCCTCGTCTATTAAGGGTTTCACAAGGTCCATTTTCGATCGACTTATATTAATAAACCGTGGCGACTCTTAACAGCATCCGCTGAAAACCGGTTGATCATAGATAATAGATTTATTACGAATATGCGAGCATGGAAGATCTCAAATGAGTAAACTGTGGCGAATCACCATCGTAGTAGCTGATTATCGTGCCAAAATTTATTAAATCTCGTGTGATTGCACTTTGTCGCGACATCAATACTCCTTTCGACGTTGTATTTGCTATCACAAAATCAAGTTCTGCTGGGTCCATGATTAATCTTGTGCAGCTGCGTTTATTATCAGATGACGCAGAGAATGTAAACTTACTGATAATTTTCTGCAAATACCTTATCATCTTGAGGAAGACAGACAAATTTTTGTGCCCTGTATGATATTATCGCAGAAGTTTAAATCAGCAATGTTAGGATCTTGGCTTCAAGCATATATCGTAATAGCAGAACTGGAGACCAGCCACGCTGATTGTTTGCACAACAGTCGTTGAGATTTATTTTTGTGTCCGCTTTTTTAAAATGACGACTAAACCAGGCAGGTACAACAGAATGAATATTTGCAGAAAACTCGAATGATTCAATCTCCGCAAATCCTGTCAGATCGTAGTAGAGTGGTAGTGGGCCGTTTATCGCAACTCGTGTAATTTTGTGTGATGGATGCCAGAATCGTTCAAAATACTGATTACAATCGCCGAGTCCCAGAAATGTCACAGGATAGAAAGCAAAGCTGTCAACCGAGATAATGTCGACGGATTTACATTTTGTGTTCCAGAGACCACCATGTCCAAACTCGACACAAGATCGTGTTATATTGTCGAGAAATTCTTTTGGAGGTGGACGCCATGAATTCTTTTGTTGTGCTATATGAGCCACAACTGACGACGTAGTAAAACAGTTATTGAGGAATTCATCACTGTCTCCGTTATATTTTACCGCAGTCTGTTGCATCGCACTTTGGAGAGATTCTTTCCGATAAAGTATACCGGACGGTAGCACAAACTGATCAAATGTTCATTCATCTGTAGCAGATGTATCTGCCACAGATGAATCTGCCATATATAAGTCTGCGTCGTCACAGTGAAATAGCCAGACAGATACAGGGTCACGCGCATTAATATTGTAAATCTCCACAAACTATCACCGTAATAAAATTTATTGTTCTTTCTCGTGGAAACGTTGTACTTATTCAGTCCAGGCGTGACTGTTATGATCTGTAATCGCTATTGGGGCGCCAGTACAACAGTATTTGCCAGAATTATACAAAATCTCGTTTGCTATTCGTTTTTACCACGATTGGAACTTTTTTATCCTAACACCTCTACGTCATTATTTTAGCTCCGTCGACCAGAGAGTTTTCCCATTACTTTATTTTTTAAATTATCGATTCTGTAAGTTCGTTTCCACGTCTCGAGTTAATAAAATGTTCTCTGACACGCTGAGCCACACAATTTAATTTGTCTGTTCTCATTGGGCAAGAGCATTAATATCAGAATCGTTTCAACGGTATGGTGCATAAACAACAGCGGATACTGGATACGCACTTGAATAATATGGTTTGTCTATTCCGGTAAACCAGCCTGGTTTAGAATTTTTGTCCACGCACGATGAAGACATTATGTCGTCGTGATTCTTTAATAGCGTCGAGTTTATCACGAATAATCGAAGTTGGACCATCTTGGCTAACATGTTCGACAATAAATATTATTCTAAATATGTACTTGCTGTCATCCAGAAGATTATTAATAATAGTCGCTGCTCGTTTGTCGTTCATGGTGGAGTCAACGAAAATACCATTGTGATCTATCCCGAATGTTGAAAAAACATGAGACGCACCATCTTGATTAAATTTAGTTCTGGCCATTTTGATAAATTGGTGTAACTGTAACTCAAATGATGGTTTTGTTTTGATACCTGGTAGTCTATCAAATCAAACCTGGTGGTGTGTTGTGGTTCAATCTCGGCTAACCTCTCAATTTCCCTCGCGGTTAATAATTCGTTAATCCGATTTCGTAATTTTTTGGTGCACTTTTCCACCTTGGGAAAGCTGGTGTTATACCAGTTAGTTTAAAATACTGTTCTCGCAGATGCTTTGCCACTCTAGAATTACGCATTGCTGTAGTATACGATATACTTTAATATAACATAACTTTCTTCTGATTAGAAAAACTAACATACCATACCTCTCGGCAATGTATATAACATGGGGTACCTCACTATCGGTATCGGATTTCCCGGCAGTATAAATAAAAATATCGTTTTAACAGATTTGCTTACGAGCGTTTTAATGGTTTAATCAATGAGGGTATTGTTATCGATCAGATCAACTCAAATAGAGCAAATAATCGTTTGGAAAACTTGCAGGCGATAATATAGAGAGAGAATTGAAAACATAAAAAACCCAGCAAACGCGCAGAACACCTTGGCCAGTTAAAACAATAAATTTAGAGACCGGAGAAACAAAAGAATTTTCATCAATGTGTGCTGCTGAAAAATATTTTAATATTAATCATGTTTCTGTGCAGTTTGTAGCAGAAGGTATATGTAATTCAGCTCATTCTAAAAAATTTAATCAAAAAATAAAATTTAACTATATTAATCAGTAAATATATTAGCTACACTTTTTCATAGAAGTCTCTGATTGACATTTCGATTACAAAAATAGATTTGTTTTAGTACTTAAATTTTTAGGCCCAAATTACAACATTCAGACCTTAATTGGTGGGAGTTGGGTACCGGGGTCGTTGCCACTTTTTTGGTCGGACCCCCGCAGAATCACTGATTATTTATAACGATTTAATTACAGATCGCCAGTCAGCTGACATAAAAGATTTCAGTATACACAATAACGTATTTTTAACAGCCACAGCGAATTACCGGAATTCCAATTCGACTCACAATTTAACATCCCCGCGTCACGTGTCAAACCCTGCTAAAAATACCTGTAACGAATTGACCTGCTAATAATAACACGCGGGTTTCCCACGCTCAAGGAAAACTCGATACCTGTTACGATATGCATAACAGAACAGGCATGATTTAAAATGCTTAGATACGTAATAAATTCTGTTTAGTGTTATCTAAATGCGTGTATATCATTTTTTAAATCTGTATGTATGTCTGTCTGTTCATAAGTGCGAATGTGCTGATACATTTTGTAAATATCACTCATGTAAATTATTTAGCCGCATCTTCTTAACACAGACTGTAATATAGTGGTTAGAGTGTACGGACAATCTTTCCATCGACCTGTGGAAACTTACTTAATGTTCTATCCCAGAACGCGACTGACATATTGTCGGCGTTAAAAAAAAAAAAAAAAAATTGTTATAAGTGTGGGGGTGTCTGGGATGCACTGAGAAAAAGAAGATGAAATATCGTTGAATGAGTAATTGTAAACTTGTTGAACTTAACCCAGGTGCACTTGCCTTGGCCCTCTTCCGAACCCCAATAGGGGTGTACGTTTTATAGCATCCGGGGTTCACTTAGTGTGTGTGTGTGTGTGTGTGTGTGTGTGTGTGTGTGTGTGATTACAAATTAACGAATTAAAATTCAGCCTGGACAGCCCTCTGCATCTCTAAATTTCGTTCTAAAATTTCGTTTCGCACTTAGCGATTCACCAGGGGGTTTACACATGTTAACACACAATGGAAAAAGAAAACATCGAAAAAAAAAAACTATAACAATTACCCAAGAAAGTTATTCAACAGATATTCAACATCCATCAACTTGGTCACAGTCATTCCCTTTTGATTTTTTCGTACAAGCCTTAGATTGGCCTTTGGTAACTAATAAATAAGCATTGCTGTAGGTAACATCAATACTCTTACAAGGCCCGGATTGTGCAATGGAGCCTTGATTGGGGGGGGGGGCCTCAACAAGGTCGACGCCATATTTTTTTGGTCGGTCGATCCCTTCTGCTGCTTGGTGGATGAATGCAATCTTTTAAACTAAATGAGAGATCAAGTTTACAAAGCATTCTGTTCATGTTTGTAAAATCGTGGTTAATGGTCATCCAGGGTGTGTTATTTATTTAAGTGCTGTGGGAAAACGATACACACTGACCTGGACGCAGGTTTCAAAATTGTCTCTGAAAACAATTTCTGTTCTCCATGTCTCTGATAAATAGTTGTGAGGAAGTCTGTTTTCATTTCTATATCAACTAATTGATAACTATCTAACTTGGAACAAAATATAAATAAATTAATACATATTCACCTTTTAGACGTCATTTAAATGCCTTATATATCTACATTTACAGGTAAATTTGGCATTAACCTGTTCCGTGTCGTTATGTCAGATAATCCCGCCGTTGAAGAAATTAACGGCTTTCTGATTAAATAAAGTAAAGAACGAAGTCTCTATTTTCCTATTCAGTTCTTTTTACGTCATGAGAATACGTCAGAAGGCTGTAAAATTTCAGAGAAAGAAAACTTGAATAGTTGGTCAAAAGTATTACGAAGACCTCCCATACTCCACACATCACCTTTCTTATATAGCCATGTCTTATTAGAAAAGCCCGAATCTTCAAACAGAATGTAGCGATGTCTCCAAAGTACAGAAACAGCTATAATGGAAATGAAATTGCAATATGGGAGGTATAAATTGAAACTTCATCCGTTGGTGAGAAAAACTTTGATACTAACCTTCAGAATTGTTCCAATTTAACTTCTATATACCAAGAACTAGGTTTCTAAAAATGTATATCAGCAGTTTAGAACTATTTTATACTCATCAAGCACACTTTGTTTCGCCTCCGAATGCAGAAATTATAATTATGATCCTACAAGGAAGATCGGGGCCTTCCTGGCATCAAAAACGAAAGAACAATCCTTGACCTGAATATCACTGTAACCATCAGTGAAGTGCACTCAAATGCAGACAAAGCACTGACGCATTTTAACGTATATGCCTACTGGGATGCAGTATATTATGGTTTCAGTTCTCGCGCGATACAAAGAACTCAATATTAAAAATAAAAATATAAATTCAGTCGATTTTTTTTCAACATGGGCCTCGATTAATACGAAACTCTCAAGATTAATTTTCTCTCAACATGTCGCGATTTAAAAATAGAAATCGCAAAATTCAATTGTACCACCATGCAGCTAATACTGGTACTATTTAAAACGAATTTCCTGTGCTTATTCAAATTTGTATAGTGTCCTAATAATAGGTCTGAGTCAAATCAAACGTGAACTCAATAGGACTTCAACTGCAAAAAGTATATATCATTTACATTAAACTTTTTTGAAACATTGCACATTACAAAAAGCAGATCGGCGTTAAAATGCATGTACGTTTACAAGTCATAATAATTAGTGTGAAATGAGGTAATTATCGTATGTTAACTTGTCATAATTCTAATTTACAGCCGTGAAGAAGGATAAAAGGAAAGAAACTTAGGGTGCCCGATGTTTTTTAAATACTTTATCTCCAAATTATAATTATTTAGCCTGTATTCGATCATTCGGCAAAGGGTATATTTTATGAATATGATATACACGTGTGTGTGTGTGTGTGTGTGTGTGTGTGTGTGTGTGTGTGTGTGTGTGATTTGGATTTTTAACGTAGCTTTAACAATTTTTCAGTCATATCACTACGTTGTCTGCAGTGTGGCAGTTTATAGTGATGTCAAGCACTGGGACATCATACCGCAGACATGTAGCTTCTTGTCTCACCATGTCACATTATCCTGACACCAGGCTGACGAGTCCCAACACTAACCTCTTAATACCCAAGCGCCATGCTAGGCAGCTATTAGTACCATTTTTATGTCTTTGGTATGACTCGGCCGGGGTTTCGAATCCTCGACTTCCCGCCAACCACTTAGGCCACTGGAGCGTTTCGAATATGATATACATCAGAAAATTCGAAATAAATCCACCTAGGCCAATGGGAACATAATATCACAAAAATAACCAACTGGTCAAAATTATTACCAAACTTTCCTATACTTCACACATTTGTTTCTAAATATTTGTCTCTGCGAAAACCAATTGTTATTACGAGCCTCTTATCATTTATCAGTGAGCATAAGATTGAAAGTGGCTATCTCGATTATTTTACATTTTGCGATTTGGGGTGCAAGTCCCCACAGGGTTGGATTGAAGACCGTGCACAAAGTTGCACATTGCAATTTGTGTAGTCATGGTAACTTATGGCCCACTATCAACAAAGCAAGAGTTTCTTGTTCCTTACATGAATATCATATACATTTTTACACTAGATTGATTGCCCGTCCTAGTACGGGAACAAAGGGGAAAAAAAAAGACAAAATTGAAAAATCGGGATGAGCGAGTTTAAGAGAAAGTTTGAACATAAACATAAAAGAACGTAAACAAAACTGGGAGTCCGCCGCGTGTTTCGAACTCGCAACCTCTTGTTTGGCTCTGGAATTGCAAGTCCTAAGATGGGAGTGATAAAAACAAGTTTCACCATAAAATTTAACAAAAAAGGAAACTAATTTTTTAAAAAAAATTGGGATCAGCGAATTTTGAAAGAACGTTTGAACATAAAAATACAAAAATTGTTTTGAAAATTGGGGATGCCGCCCGCAAGTTTCGAACCAGCGACCTCTTGTTTAGCAGTCGGGGCATGGAAAGAAAGAAATGTGGGCGTTTATATACAAGATAAAAGTATGCATGTTATACCTCCTCAAAATGCAGGCTTTTTCTTTCTCCAAGTGTTTTGTGTCCGTTAATGTGCTGTAACATTACATTCTTTGCACATTCTGCGTGTTTTGGGGAATGGGTTCCACATACTTTCTTTCACGCAAGAAGCATAACGGAAAAATATCACACCATACTCTTACATTTTGTGCATTTTTCTTTACAACCATAACTAGAATGCCACGAA